>JABUQX010052593.1:0-57500 GCA_015478945.1 Trachelipus rathkii | reverse complement strand
TTCAAACCGAGAACTGAGACGGGGTGGGGAAAAGACCTCCCGAGCAGGCAAGAAGGCAAATGAAATGGGGGTGGGGAAAGACCTCCCGATCAGAAGAGCAAAGCAGTCACCGTGAGTGGCGGGGAGGTGGTGAGCAGTGGGAGGAGTGGCACAGGGTTCGGTGCACATCAAGAGCAACAGACACAAAGGTCGGTAAAAAACAATCATGAACCTACTTGAGCACAAGGGTAATGTACGCGCAAGGTCTCCGACTTTGCGTACGCATACACATGCGTACATACACCTCATGAAAGAGTCTGACAAGGGTAATGAACGCGTGCCTCCGGCACCTACGTATACCTACGAAACAACGTCACGGCATCCAAATATCAAAAATATGTAATGGACGCACACGGTCTGCGACCGTGTGCGTGTGAAGGTGCCTACGGCACCTACATACGTGACGAAAATCATGACGTCAGCCTTAGTCTCCCTCGTACTTGATACTACTCTGTGGAAGTTGCAAAGTTGTAACAGAACTTCTGTTTTCTGCTAATTAAGAAATGAATACGCCCAGTGTCAGAAACAATGCAATACGAAAAGAGATAAAGCAATTACAATTCCTTTTCTTGATGATTTTTCAAACCAGTTAGAGAGCAAGTTCGTGAAGCACAGATTCATACTTACCAATCTTAGTAAAATGATTCCATCGATATCTATTAAAAATTTTACGAATTTTGTAAATAAACTTGATCTATACAGGTACAATGGATTGTTAAGGATTTTAGCATCTATCTCACTCATAACGTAAACTATAGAAAGATATTTCTCTCCTCTGAAAAGGCCCAAAAAATACTTTCTCAATTCCACAGGGGAAGAAAGACTAACAGCAACACAATATAAACGGAAGAAGTTATCAATCATTTTGCTGTTAATAGAGCAGGAATAATAATATATATATATATATATATATATATATAAAATAATTAAAAAAAATATATATATATATATATATATATATATATATATATATATATATATATATATATATATATATATATATATATATTGAGAGAGCAGAAAGGTCCCTGCTGCGTTTTTAATTGATAACTACAAGGGAACCCTCAGGCTACATTTCTGCTCTCCAGTAAGATAATAAAATTTTATAGGACTAAAGTTAATTTAGGAAAACGACAAAATATCACACCTTGCTCGGTCCACGGAAGACTTGTCAACCATCCGTCGATCCTTTTCTGAGGGGGTTGGCTTCTTCTTGCCGATCACAACTTCGAAGGGGATGGACTGTTAATCTAACGTGAGTTGAATAACCAATAAGACTTGACGTATTTCATTCGTTTCCAGCAACGTCTATGAATGGGAGTTTTACCTGGTTCACACTTCTCTCTGATGAGTTATGAAGCCTAAAGATAAAGAATAAAAGAAAAAAAAACCAAACCAAAGCAAAATATGTGGAAGACAAAAGCCAGTTATAAAACGTATTTATTCAATGTAAGAAAATAAATATTATACCTTTTTGGTGTTAGATATTATAATACTGGTTATGTTTATTATTTGAGGTTATCCTCGTAAATATTATAAATTAATCAGAAAATCAAATCGAAGATATAAACTAAATCAGAAATGTATTCATTGCATATGGGTAGTACCATAACGGTGTTAAGTAACATACATTATAAAAGTACAAAAATCATTGTTTAAACGGTATAGCAATATGCTTTATCAATATTAGTTTAAGAACCATACGGTTGTAAATTAATGAAATATTAAGTAATCAAACAATTTAAGTAAAACCAGACGGTTGTAATACAATATAAAGGCAATTATATATATATTTAACCATAAGGTTGTCAATAATGTAAATAATAATATACAAAGAAAGTAAAGAATTTTAACATGACGGTTGTAAATAATGTAACTAATATAATACAAATAAATCAAAGAAATTTAACCTTACGGTTGTAAACAACAAATTTATAATTAAAGCAATAATAGAACATTAAACATCATAAAGTATCATTGCACATTTTCATCCACATTCAACATATAAATATAGAGTTTATAGTTTCTTAATATATTTACACCTTTTATTTCAGAAAACATAATATAGTTTATTAATGTTACTGATAATAGTCATTTCAAATGATATCACTTCTTTTATTTCATACCACTAATATTTATTGTTTAATGTTGCAGTAGCTAGTCCTTTTCATAATATATACAAGTCAATAATACAGCTAATCTTTATATAAAAGTTTCTGCTGTAATCAATCATTTACAAGATCATAAGTGGGAACGATGAACTGATCCAAAAGTGAACAAATGAAGATATTGCAGTTTCAGCATCAAAATCATAAAAGGAACCCCCCAAAAAAAAACCTTGAAGAGAAAAATAGAGTGAGTATTTCCTCTTCTATTCCGTTTACATTACTAAATAAATAGATGATATCCATTATATTTTAATATTCATTATTTTTAATTATTTAATTTTACAATGATTTTTAATTAAAATATTTTAGTTCAAGATATTATAACTTACCCCGACCATTAACAGGTGTAATTTGGAGGGGGTTTCTTTTTCTTTCTTTATTTTCGCAGAATCTCAGTTTCTGAAGATTCCACTTATCGTTGACTCACTGGAACAGGTAAGTTACATTTATTAACATTTAATAAATATTATTATTATTAGAACTATTATATAATATGGGCAATTATTATCTTTTCATTACTTTTTTCACTACTAACCTTTCAGGAAAACAAATCAGTTTCATTACACTCAATTCATCATCACTTCACAATAAAGAACTTTGTTTAGATAATTTTATCATAGGTATTTTCACTTTATATATTTTACAAATAATGTTTATTCAAAGTGATCATCAACCTTTGTTGAATAACTCTAAAAATACTAAGAAACACAACGTTCAAAGATATATATGTTCAATTAAATAACTTAAAAAAAAATAAAGGTAAGTAATATATGTTTGTTTATAAAATTATGACTATATATGAATAATAAATAACACATATAAATGACATAAATGATTATTCAAACCTTAGATTAATTCATACATTAAATATTATGATATCCATTGATTAATTATTAGGTGATTTCATAATCTATTTGCTTCCAACTTTCAGAATTACCCGATTTTTTACAAAAATAAAATAAAAGATTTTCACTTTACAAATTGTATAAATATTTCACAACAAAAGAAAATAACCTTCGACAGTAACGGGTTCCCGTTATATCCACTGCAGAGGTATATTATATAAAGGACCCTGTTCCTTAGAAGAAATTGAAAAAAAAAAATAACAATATATATATATATATATATATATATATATATATATATATATATATATATATATATATATATATATAATAATTAATCATCAACTCCCCAGTAAGGACTTTCGTCCTATCAGTGGGACCCTTCGAGAAAGGTACCTTGGGAAACAAGTGCCTAACGGCTAAATTCCATTTGTAGCAAAGCACACCACAAATGTACTCATTAACGTCTGAGTGGGATTTTAGCTTTCAGAGCTTTACAGAGAATACCCACATTCCTCTGCTCCAACCCAGTCCAAAATCTGGGCTCCTCACAATTTGCTACACGAGTTCTCCCCACTGAGCTCGAGCGCTCATATATATATATATATATATATATATATATATATATATATATAAAGAGAATATATATATATTTTAGCACTCTTATCTAAATTTTTATATATATATATTCTTAATCCTACCACTCTGAAAATAGCACAGTATAAGATATATATATATATATATATATATATATATATATATATATAACTGGAGCAAAGTATATATATATATATATATAAGATATATAAAGAAGATGGCAAAGGTTGAGTTATATATATATATATATATATTTTAAAAATATATATATATATATATATATATATATATATATATATATATATATATATATATATATATATATATATATATATATATATATATATATATATATATATATATATATATATATTGAATATTCCAAAGGCCACCTCCAACTGAAGCAGTACCATTATTCCATTAAAAATAACCAACAAAAGAAACACGACTGCAAGTTCGACCAGTTTTGCAGCACTGAAGCGACAAAATAGTTTCCTCGCCAAAGGTTGAGACTTTTCCTGCGGATGACAGGAAGAAATAAAGCAAGATACAGTGATAAGAGGATGATAGGATTAACCCAGAGGTTCAAAAAGAATGACTATATAAGAAAGATTTAAAGTTAAAATAAGTTTCAGTGTGTTGATATTACTCCAAGATCATCAGTGATACGTGCAGGAAGCTACATTATCTGCTCATGGTTTTTATTGAAAGAGAAATGGTATACAAGTTGATGAGCTAAACTTAGAGAAGTAGAGAAAAGCAATATTTTGTGGTGAATAATGAAATCACCAAGAACGATGAATTCAGGCAAATATTAGTATTTATTTTTAGTTAGATATTCAAAGAGTTTAGAATAGTTACTAGACTTGGGAGATAAATAAACAGAACAAATAAGTTTAATCATATATTGGCAACAAAGTCTAAGCCATTGGGCAGAATATTCTAGACTAGAAATTAATAACACTAGAACAGGTGACCTTGTTGTAAACATGCGCAGATCAACCGCCTTTGAGTGAAAATAAAGGATAAAGTTAATAGAGGGAACATAGTGATTAACTGATTATTATCTGTGCACTTAAACAATTGAGTTTTGGTTAAGGACAAGAAGAATTGTAAGGAAGAGAGGTATTGTTCAACAAGTAGGAAATTAAAAAGGTGGTAAAAGTTGAAAAAAAAGAGCTAAGACCGTTATCCATCCAGAGCTGACCGCCCGAATCCTAGTAACACCATCCCAAGCCGCCAACCCAAAAACAATGATTGGTGGGTAGGAGAGGACGAAGTGCTCTCCATATATATTGTTACGTTCAGGGACGTAACTGAAGTTTCAGAAGGCTGTAGTAACAAAACTCGTTTTCGGTTGTCAAAATCTATATTGAAACAATAAACATAATTAATATATTGTAAACATTAACAATAATAATAATAATAATAATAATAATAATAATAATAATAATAATAATGAGATTACAGTATGAAATATAAAAGTTACGCATAAAATGGTGCGTTTTCTCTTATGTTTTTTTAGGGAAACTATTACATAAAATATATAAAATTTTGGACATAGCTTCGCTGTATTATTGAATAAAATATTAAAAAGTTGCTTAAATTTAAATAATCGTATTGTACAATGAAGAACATAAAATTGCTGCATCTTTTTCACTAATAACACAAAACACAGAATTGTAAAGTATCATAAAAGCAAGTATGGATAACAAAGAACTAGGTTTCACAAATCACTGACCTTGTATCATTCGAGGGTAAAGATTACACTGAAGATTGATGGAGCATTAAACGTTAATAAAATCACTGATGCTCACAAGATCAATATTCATAAGATTTGGCAAATTGTTTGTAATGAAAACAGGTTATTTGGGACGAAATAAAGGAGCGGTTCCAGAAAGCTTGTTCAAGGCGATAAGATGGCGGGATCGATTGACCAATAGCAAGCAAGGATGTGGTCACGTGAGAAGTAGGACGATAATACTAAAAAGGAAGAAAGAGAAGGTAATAGAGCTCCCCTACGAGCAGAGGAGCGTCGTGAGTGATTAAGGTGAAAAGCGAACCACTGGACGTAATGCTCGTCCATAACGCGATGTGGGACGTGGTGGACAAGACGGTAAGGTTGCAGTCGGAATGGGTTCCGATTCGAGGAGGAATCGGTGTTGATTCGGAGGAGTGAAACGGTGTTGAACAGGAGACAGAGGTGTCTGCATCGGAACAGGAGACAGGAGATGTCGTAGCGCGGGGCGCTGAAGCAGCTGGCGAAGTAGCGACAATAGCTGAGGGAGGGGTCAGGTGGAGAAGAAGTTGATGTAAAAGGTAGAATGGGCATAAAGTCGATATTATCTTGCGAAGTAGAGATGGCAAGTGCCGAAGGTGGAGGGTATATGGTGGAAGCTAAAGGGATCATGCCTCGAAATAAGCCGGTTTGATCCTATCCACTGATATGTTTTCGCTGCCCCCTCTGCAAGGTGAAAACTTTCTTGATAGCGTTTTTCTTAATACGAGTGGAAAGGTCCGTCATAGCGTTTGCAAAGGGCTGCCGCGTGGAATCGCGCTGAATTAATACATGAGAAAGTCTCCAAACTGCATGGTTGACGGGAGGGTGGCGTGGCAAAAGATTTGGCTCTACGCCTCAGTACATTGACGAAGGCGAGCCAGGAAGGTGTGCTGGTTCGTAGTTTTTGGAGAGGGAAGTATAAACTCACCAGGTATTCGGATGGTGGTGCCATAGACGAGCTCAGCAGTTGAGCATTTGAGGTCTTCTTTGTACGAAGTTCTGATACCGAGTAGGACAAGAGGAAGAGTTTCGGACCAATTGTCCGGTGTTCCATGGGCCATAAGAGAGGCCTTTAGCTGTCGGTGAACGTTCTATGAGGCCCTGAGCTTGCGGATGGTAGCTGCAAGAGCGAAGGCGCTTAGAGCCGATTAAGAGTCATAAGGTCCTTCCAGAGGTGAGACTCAAACTGCCTACCCTGGTCTGTGGACACAGTCGACGGAGTGCCAAACCTGGCTATCCAGTTGTACAAAAATGCCTGAGCAATTGTCTCGCTGGAAGTATCACGCAAGGGAATGGCTTCTACCCATCGAGTGTACCGGTCAATGCAAGTGAGAATGTGGGTGAAACCATTTGAGGATGGTAAAGGGCCGACTAAATCAATGTGCACCTGGTCAAAACGTTCACCAGGGGGAAGAAATTGCTGAAGAGGTGCGACAGTGTGCCTGTGCACTTTGGATTTTTGACAGTTGAGACACTGCGTTGTCCACTGTTTAACATCCTTTAGTAAGGACGGCCAGACGAAATGCTTACCTATTTTAACTTGACTACCTTTTACCCCTGGGTGCGACACGTCGTGAATGGTGTGAAACACCTTTCTGCGCATGGGGGTTGGTACTACTGGACGAGGATGTGCGGAAGAGACGTCGCATAACAAAGGTGGAAAACCAAAAATTTCTACAGTTTGAATGTCGTAAGAAGAGGCGGGAGGGAAAATAATCTCTTCGAGTTGCTGCAAGCGAGCCATTTCGACGAAATCAATGTCTGGTAAAGGAGAGATAGCGTTAATTCGGGATAGAGCATCGGCAGGAATGTTGTCTTTTCCTTTTATATGGCGGATATCAGTTGTGAATTGGGCAATGAATTCAAGGTGACGTGCTTCACGAGGGGACTGTTTCACTCTTGAAGCTGTAATGGCATGCGTGATGGGTAAATGATCAGTTACAACATGGAATTCCTGACCTTCTATGAAGTAACGGAAGTGCTTTTAATAGCTAAATAAATTGCGAGAAGTTCCCTTCCAAATGCTGTACCTTGTTTCAGGCGGCTGGAACTTTTTAGAAAAGAAAGCTAATGGACGCCATTCGTTATCAATGAACTGTTGTAGGACGGCACCTGCCGCGAAATCTGAAGCGTCTGTGTTGATTCTAGTCGGGGCTGTGTCGGATGGAAATATAAGTAACACGGAAGAGGCAAGGGCTTCCTTGATGGCGGTGAAGGCATTAGTTGCTTCGTCGTTCCAATCTACAGTGACAGAAGCAGCAGAACCTTTACGTGGATGCTTAAGAAGTGCGTGGAAGCGGGAGGAGAATTTTAGCGGCGGACGGTATAAAACGATGGTAGAAGTTTACCATCCCTAAAAAACGACGGAGTTGACGCTGTTTAACGGGTTTCGGAAACTCACGAATGGCTGCCACACGATCCTCAAGGGGACGTATACCATCGGCAGAGATCGTATGTCCGAGAAAAGTTAGGGATGAAACTCCGAATTCACATTTGGAAGAATTGACACATAGACCAAATTCACTTAGTCTGGTAAAAACTTGCCTGAGATGTGAAGTATGTTCTTCTGGAGAAGCACTGGCTATCAATAAGTCGTCTATGTAGGCGAAGACGAAAACCACGTAATACTGAGTCTAGAAGACGTTGAAATGATTGACTAGCATTTCGTAAACCGAATGGCGTTCGAAGAAATTCGTAAAGGCCGAAAGGAGTGATAATGGCAGTCTTATGAATGTCTTCCGGATTGACGGGAATTTGAAAAAAGGCGCTGATTAAGTCAATTTTTGAGAAGATAGTACAACCAGAGAGGTGGGATGTGAAATCCTGTAGATGAGGGACATTATAGCGGTCCGGGCGGGTGATCGCATTCAGGCAGCGATAATCGCCAGTCGGGCGATAATCCCCATTTGGTTTGAGAACCATATGTAATGGAGAGGCGTAATCGGACTTTGAGGGGCGGATGATGCCCTTCTCTAAGAGAGATTCAAATTCTAGCTTTGCCGCTTTGAGTTTATCTGGTGCAAGACGTCGTGCATGAGAGAATGGAGGTCTGCCAGAAGTTTCAATGTGATGAACAACATTATGTTTCACAGGAGGGAACTTGGAGACTGGAGAAAGAAGCTCTGGAAAATCGGTGATTAATAATGATTCAAAAACATTATTAGATGGAGAAAGATGTATGCCACTGATGGAAGCAGATGCACGAATACAAGCGGATGAGAAATGTGTCTCAAAATCAATGATGCGGTTGTGGTTCATGTCAACAAGAAGGTTGAAGTGGGACAGGAAGTCTGCACCTAATATTGGTAATGTGACGTCAGCTATCGTGAAGTCCCATATAAAATCACGACGGAACGAGAGCGTTAAATGGAGTCGTTTGGTACCATAAGTGTTAATGGTTGTGCCATTGGCGGCGCGTAAAGAGCCTGATGGTTCTGGAGCTTGTTTTTTTTTGAGGATAGAACGTGGGACAGCTGAAATTGAGCTCCCACTATCTACGAGATAAGATAGTTTGGTGGATGGATCGTAGACACAAAGTAGGTTTGACGCTTTCGATACCACCCCGAGCGAATTTATGGAGTGGTGTTTAAGTTTAAATTCCCGAATGTACAAGGCTTAAGACATGACCGAGTTTGATCTCCAAAACGTTGATGGTTCCTACAAATACCCTGTTGGTTATGTGATGGAAACTGAACTAAAGCCTGAGAATCAACAGGAGAAGAGGCAAACTGACGCGAAGGAGTAGGTGAGCGACGGTACGAACGTCGTTGCATATTTGGAGAGCGAGAATTATGACCATAATTGTAAGCAGAATAAGTGTTTGATGCATTGGGAGGGGGCTGGGGGTATGAAGGAGGCGGGGGGCATGAAGGAGGCGGGGTATAAGGATGATGAGAGGATGAAGGATACTGTTGAAGTGGATAAGGATATTGTTGTTGAGGATAAGGATATTGTTGTTGAGGATAAGGAGAGGGAGGGGGAGGAGGAGGGGAAGGAGGAGGATGGGAGGAAGGAGCAGTGTAACGCGTTTCTAAAGCTCGTAATCTGGTGGTTAAATCCATGATGGTGTTCTGCAACACCTGTAGTTGTGACATGATATAAGCATTTTCAGTGGGCGGCGGTGGGTGCCTAATGGCATTGACTGACTCATTTACATGCGATAGCGACGCAGGTGGTAAGTTATTATTGTCGGTGGAGACTGTGATGTGCGAGACTTGTGACGGTATGTCTGCTGTCGCAAGAGGTTTCGCTTTACAAACTCTATCTGCATAAGTAGCGAGTTCTTGCAGCGAACAATTAGGATCGACGGTAGCTAAGCGCAATTGCATCTCTGCAGGGAGTTTCTGTAGGAAGAGATGGCGCACAATGTGTGTACAATTACCTACAGGAGGGCCGTCGAGAAGATTTAACATATCAGATAATAGAACTGATGGCAAACGATCTCCAAGAGAGCCACCAGTCAAAAGTTTTTTTACTTTTTCAGCTGTCGGTTTCACCCAGCCGGTTTAAAAGTTCGGTTTTAAGTTGAGTGTAGGGCTGGTTGTGGGAATGTAAGGAGGGTAAAACATCTTTCAGGCGCTGTAATACGGGAACAGGCAATATGTTCAATAGGGCTCTGAATCGTGCAAGCTCATTTGTGGATTCCAGTTGGAGCTCGAGTAATGTAAAGGTCAAATCGAGATCGTTGGTGACAAATTTTCCCGTGTAAGCGTTTCCCTGTCTGAAGCAGGCTGTTGGGATATTACGTTCATATTTTCAGTATTTGCAGCGTCAGGAGGGGACATAGTTGAAAAATATTTATATAATACGATTGAAAAATATTTTCGAAAATAATATTACGAGAAAAAAATATGCTTAAGATGCGATTTGCACACGCTATATATGATATAAAATGTGGTCAGAGACCAAATAATAGACTAAATACTACAAAAAGGTATGCAATGGATGAGGAAAATATATAAGCGGCCGCTTGTACGGGCTAGAATAATGTAAAAATAAATGATTAAAATTGTAAAAATATTAGGAGGACAATTACGAAATTAAATGCGCTAAAAACGCAACTTACATACGCTGATATGAAAAATATGATGGTCGGAGACCAAAGACAGAGTAAATTTTAACAAATAGGTGTATAAATGGTAACAATAATATATAGTAAGCCGCTTTTATGGGCCGAAATGATTTAAAAATAAATAATTGAAATTGGTAATTTGGGCCAGAAATGGGCCTGATAATATTTCAAAAAAAAAAAATTTTTTAAATTTGTTCAGTAAAATAAATTAATAATTTTTTAATATTATGGAATTAAATTTCTGCTTCAGGATGTAGTTGCAGAAACGGGATAGCGACGGCAAAACTCCAGGGGCATCAATATGTTCAGGGCGTAACTGAAGTTTCAGAAGGCTGTAGAAACAAAACTCGTTTTCGGTTGTCAAAATCTATATTGAAACAATAAACATAATTAATATATTGTAAACATTAACAATAATAATAATAATAATAATAATAATAATAATAATAATAATAATAATAATAATGAGATTACAGTATGAAATATAAAAGTTACGCATGAAATGATACGTTTTCTCTTATGTTTTTTTAGGGAAACTATTACATAAAATATATAAAATTTTTGACATAGCTTCGCTGTATAATTGAATAAAATATTAATAAGTTGCTTAAATTTAAATAATCGTATTGTACAATGAAGAACATAAAATTGCTGCATCTTTTTCACTAATAACACAATGCCACAAAACACAGAATTGTAAAGTATCATAAAAGCAAGTATGGATAACAAAGAACTAGGTTTCACAAATCACTGACCTTGTATCATTCGAGGGTAAAGATTACACTGAAGATTGAATGAGCATTAAACGTTAATAAAATCACTGATGCTCACAAGATCAATATTCATAAGATTTGGCAAATTGTTTGTAATGAAAACAGGTTATTTGGGACGAAATAAAGGAGCGGTTCCAGAAAGCTTGTTCAAGGCGATAAGATGGCGGGATCGATTGACCAATAGCAAGCAAGGATGTGGTCACGTGAGAAGTAGGACGATAATACTAAAAAGGAAGAAAGAGAAGGTAATAATATATATATATATATATATATATATATATATATATATATATATAGATATAGTAGCAGTAAATAATATATAGAGTATATATATATATATATATATATATATATATATATATATATATGTATATATATATATAAATATCTCACCCAATCTCTCTCCTCTCCACCAGTGCGTGACATGCACCGAAACAGAAAAAAAGTTGAAGGAAGAATATGACACAAGTCGAAAAAGAAAGCCCAGCTTCCTTCCGTCCCTTTATACCTTTATAAATTATAAAATTCCTGACAAACTTACTCCGTACCAATCATATTTTTCATAAAAACTTTCATTCTTTATATATATATATATATATATATATATATATATATAAGTATATATATAGAGTAGTTATATATATATATATATATATATATATATATATATATATATATATATATATATATAATATATATATATATATATATATATATATATATATATATATATATATATATATATATAGTTAATATGTTATTATATAGGCTATACATATATATATATATATATATAGAGAAGAGTTATAGTGAGCAGATATATATATATATATATATATATATATATATATATATATATATATATATATATATATATATATATATATATAATATGGCTTTCGTGAGCCAACCAAGTAATTATATTTCCAAGATTGCTTCAAGGAAATTCGACAACCAAAGAGGTTGCTATTCTTTTTATCGCGTTGAACATTTTTATTTCAACTCCAACCTAGTGGATTAGGTTAAATTCTCTTTTAATTATATACGAATTAATTTGTGTGTGTGTTTTTTAAAGTTTTTATTTAGGAGGGGAGGTATGAAGATTAACATGAGAGGTTTTATGTATTGCAATATAACAAATGAAATTGTTTTGAATGTTAATTAAGGTTATTTTTTTTATCTTAAACCCAGATGGGAATTTACTATGATGGAAATCAAATTCAAAGTCTTCGTGAAAAGTGTCATGGGTTCGAAGAGTAAGTTTGTCAATTTTATTTACATGAAATATTTTTTTTAAACGTGTATTCTGGGTTGAGGATTTTTTAATTTTTTTTTTATGTATATATATAAATCAATTTTAGATATAATTTTTTTTTATTTTTTTAGGCACAAATTGCACTTAACTTTTTTTTTAATTTAGTGATTCTAATTACCTAATTAATAAGTCTAGTAAATATAATTATTTAATATAATTAAAGTTATATAAATTATATATATACTGTAATTTCTGAGTGTTCTAATTTTATTTATTTCTCATTTAAGGGATTTGAAACTATATTGATGAAATTGCTTATATAGATGAAATATAATCATTAATTTAGGTGATAATTAATATTTAGTAATTCAGAAAAAAAAATTTGCCTAAAGTAAAAATCGGAAAATTCAATTTTTATTAAAAAAAAATCCCGTAAAAAAATCGTGATTTAAATTTCGTTTCCGTACCAACCCTGATTGTTTTTAACCTTGCAGAAGATTTCAAGTTTGGCTTTACCGATATGGACACCCTGCTCGAAATAAGAAAACATCTCCCCATCCTTGGAAGTGTGAAAAGAAAGTAAGTATTTCAAGACCATAGTTAAACGTACTGGCCAAATAATTACAATTTTTTTTTCAGGATCATTTCAGTAAGAAAGGTTGTAGAAGGCTAAAAGCAAAACCATCAAACCTCATCTGATTTTTGATCGAAATATTTTAGGCAAGTTCTCGATGTAATATTGTATTATATTTAAGATTTTAAATTTGGTGTAAATTTTTTAATTTTTGTAAGGGATTGACAATGGGACCAAATTTTAATTTGATTTTTGGGGGGGGGGGGGAAAAGAAACAGATATCAATTCGCTTTTTAAGAATTTTAATTTTAAAGTAAATTTTTGCTCGGAATTTGTTACTCAATTTCAGAAACGTTCACGAATGATAAGGGAATAGAAAGCATAAATACATGAAAAAACCGCAAAGATAGATGCAACAAAAGAATTAAGAGGAGGGTCAGATATACTAGTAGTAAATAAGTTTTAAGGCCTATTGATTATAAAGATCTAACCTATTCTCGTCAGAATTACAAAAGAAAAAAATTTGAAATGAAAGTTTTAAGCTGAAAATTTTAATTGAGGGGCAGGGTCCAATATTTGCTATGGGGATTTCAAGTTTTAGCCCCAAACTGGATATAACAATTTTCTAAATTTTCAGGCGATTTTGACCAAATATAAAGCAAACTGCAGGTTTTTCTAACCTCTAAAACGTTATATATATATATATATATATATATATATATATATATTATATATATATATATATATATATATATATATATATATATATATATATATATATATATATATATATATATATATATATATATATATATATATGGCATAATTTCAGAAAAGGGCCAGGAGAATTATATCGAAAAGTTAAGTCAAGTTTCTTGCGTTAGTCGCTTGGGTCGAACTTTAGGGTCGGTTCTCTCTCTCTCTCTCTCTCTCTATATATATATATATATATATATATATATATATATATATATATATAGATATATATATACTATATATATATTATATATATATATATATATATATAGTTAATCCACTCACTCAATTTCAGTTTCAGGTATTTTTCTTTAATTTTTTTAGGTTAGGTTGGTACAGCAACCTAACTATGCTAACCTATCCTATCTAAAAAAAAAAAATAAAAATACCTGAAACTGAAATAGTGATTCTATATATATATATATATATATATATATATATATCTATATATATATATATATATATATATATATACTATATAACAAACTATATACTATATATATATATATATATATATATATATAAATGAGTACCGACCCTAAGTTCGATATATTCTAACTACAAACTTATTAACGTTCTCGTATAAATCTACTAATCTAAATATATATATATATATATATATATATATATATATATATAGTATATTGGTTTGCTTTATATTAATTTTGAAAAAGATTTTTGACATTTTTCGATTGACGTCCTACAATTTTTTCGAAGTGACTTGAAAACTTGAACTCTACGAAGCTGGGTCTATTACCTACAGAACTCGAGAAAAGAAAACTGGTTTGGTTTTTGACCCCAGATGCTAGCAATGTCCAAATTTCAAACCCTACTCTTTGGTTTTAAAAATGAAAAATTGCGTTCGTTTTTTTGGGTTCATTCGATAAGAATGAAATTTTCAGGACATTTGTAGTCGCGAGGGAGATATTTTTTTAGATCATATTTTTGTATATGCAGTAGTTTGGCCTTTATCCATTAAATAAATTTAATTTTTTTTTTTAAAAAGATGCGTCTTCCTTGACTAATATAAATATATATATATTGATCGGATAAGTAGAAAAAATTTGACTTTTTCAAAAAAGAATCTGAGAAAGTAAAATATTAGTTTTGTCATCTTTTCGGGGAAGATTCGCCTTTTTTAGATCATTTTTTTTGTATACTCTAAAAAAAACTTGGTTCCATGGACAGAGGCCAAACTACTGCATGTACAAAGTGATCTAAATAAAAAAGCATATCTCCCCCGACTAAAATGCTCTGAAAATTTCATGTTGATCGGATGAACAAAAAAATTAATCGCGCTTTTTCATTTTCAGAACCAAAAAAAAGTAGGGTTTGAAATTCCGCCATTTCTGGGATCTGGGGTTAAAAATCAATAGCGTTCTTTAGGTAATAGACCAGACCCATCTTTGTATAGCTAAAGTTTAGTCATTTCGAAAACAATTGTAAGATGTGAATCGAAAAATGTCAAACATAGCCTTTTAAAATATGAAAATACAAAGCAAACCAATATATATACACAGAAAAACACCTGAAACACGTTTTAGAAGTCTGAAAATGCTGCAATTTGCTTTTTATTTAGTCAAAATTGACTGAAAATTGTGAAAATTGACTATTTCCGGTTTGGGTCTAAAACTGAACCAGTCCAGAGCAAAAATCGAACCTTCCAGTGAAAATACAAGTGTGGACATTGTGTAGTAACGATTTTAACCATTTTATTTTTTATAGAAGAATTTTTTGAGATTATTTTAACTTAGTTTGACTAAGATATTGCTTATTAAAATTGTTTAAAACTAAATTTTAAATGAAAGATTTTGGGATTATTGTTCATTGGCTTGACTGCAAGCCATTTCATTTCTATAATAAATGTTTTGAAAATTTATTTTTATGCAGAACCTTTTTAATCTAAAGCTGAATCTTGAAGTTTCCTAAATTAGCAATTTACTGCGTTCAGTAACTTCAGTATTTTAAGAGACTTTACGACCAAAACTGAAAAATACTGGAAATAGTTTTTTAATTGAAGTTTATTTTCAATCTTGATAAAAAATACTTGAAATACATGCTTTTATTTTAAGGTTTAAAAATATCTTGAAAGGATACTTAAAATTTAAAGAATTTCCCCGAGTATGTAAAATTCTCGACGCGTATCAGTAGTTGCCAACCACCTATCTCCATTATACATTATACTTGGTTTTGAATTTTTTCTGTGGTAAATATGAAACTTCGAAAGAATGCAAATTAAAGATTGGAAATCTTCGTTACTAATACTCTAAGAAAAAGTTAAAATTTCTCATGTACTAAGAAAATTGCGGCCAAAAAAAATAATAAAAAAATAAAGTACTCTTAAAAAAAAAAAATTGTTTTGGTTTATTTGACAGTAATTATTCCTACTGCTCGGCATTTTCTTAATCATTGTACTGATTGATATGATATTCCTGTTATATAATCTAGATAGTTCTATCAACTTTCGTTAAATTTTGTCATTAAATGTTAAAACGGATAAGCCGAAATATACCAAAATTCAACACTTTTTGCAAAACTTTCAAAAGTAAAGAATCCTTAAAATTTTTTAGGAAATCTGAAAGAAATATTTAAAACTAATTTAATATTAAAAGCTCCGTAATATCGAAATTGTAATTACGGTTATTTAAATAAAAACTTTTGTAGGTCATATTAGATTTACAGCATGAACTGATATCAACTAATATTTAATATGATTTAGATGGTAAAGATTTTGAATGCAAAATGAATATTGAAATAATAATCCTGAGTGATGGAGCAGTACTGGAAAATTTTCCCATTTACCATCCCCTAAATACTCTTGAATGAGAACTCGTCGCTGTCAGAAAAATCCAGCCTAGAGCTTCACGAGACTGCGACCGGCGAACTCTCACTATGGTACCTCGTTAATATGGGGTTCATCTCTTGGGAATGCCCGCAACCATACCACCTCTCAAAACCCTGTCATTCACTCCTACTACGCGCCTTTCTTCTCGCATCTACAAAACTTTCATTCCTTTCTTCCAGACATTCCTTTACTGACTCATTGAACTTTTTCTTCGGTCTCTCAGCCGGTCAATTCCCAGCACACACACCACTATATATCCGCTTAACCAACCGACCATCATCCATCCTTTCCATGTTGCCAAACCATCTTTGTATACTCTCATTTATTCTTTCTTTTACGCCTAAGTTTATCAAATCATCTCGCACCTAGCAACCCTAAGATTGTCCATTTGAACACACGGGTAATTGTGGAGCTACGCGTAATATAAAAACATCGATTTTTATTAACGAAATTAGTTTCGAATAGACTTTCCAATGCAACCCTGTCACCAGGGTTGTGGAGTCGGTTCAAAAATTTTCCGACTCCGACTCCACCCTCTTGAAAATTACCGACTCCGACTCCACCCTCTAGAAAATTATCTATATGAAATAATAATATATTATATAATATATATATATATATATATATATATATATATATATATAATATATATATATATATATATATATATATATATATTATATATTATATATATATATATATATATATATATATATATTATATTATATATATATATATATATATATATATATATATATATATATATATATTATATATATATATATATATACTTATATATATAAGTATATTTATATATAATATACTATATAATATATATATATATAATATATATATATATTAATAAATATATATAATTGAGGTATATTTCGCAATCTCAGGTTATTATATGTACGGATATACGGATATAATATAATGCATATATTTTATATATAATAATATAAATATATATTATATTATTATATATGAGAGTATGTTGTTACCTGTGTTAATGTTAACTATGGTTTCATGTATAGTAGTGTGAGACTATGGTTTGGAATAAGATGTCATAGGATTCTAAAGTTAAAAATGGCGTCAGAGGACAATCTTATGGCGTGTTAGGTGTTGAGAAGAATGAATAAAAAGGAGAAATGAACGTATTAGAGAATGTGTGGTGTGGGGTAAATTAGAGAATAAATTAAAGTACGTTGAGATGGTTTCATCATGTGGAAAAGATGGATGATAGTCGGTTGGTTAAGCGGATTTATAGTGGTGAGTGTGCTGGGAATGAACCGACGGAGACCGAGGAAAAGTGGATTGAGTCAGCAAAGGAATGCCTGGAGGAGAGAAAATGTTGTGAGTTTTGGCAGAGGCGAGAAGAAAAGGTTGCATAGTAGGGTGAATGCGGGGTTTGGTGAGGGTATGTTGTGGCCCAACCTGCGGCCAAAGGATTAACCCCACATGACGAGATGCCATAGTGATGGGGTCCGTCGCTGTCCCGTGAAGCTTCATAAAGGTGGGGGTTTTTTTTTTTTTTTTTTTGGGATGTGACGAGTTCTCACTAAAAGGTATAAAGGGCGTGACGGCTGGGCTTTCTTTTCTACTTTCGTCATATTCTTCTACTTCTTTTCGTTTCTAGGGCATGCTTCGCACCTAACCCCCAGTCTTGGGGAGAGAAGGTGTGATGATGACTGATGAATGATTGATGATTGACTGATGATGATGATAATAAGATGATATATATGTATATAATATATATATATATATATATATAGTATATATAATTATATATATAAATATTAATATATATAATATAATAATATATATATATATAAATTATATAGGCCAAGGACTTAATTAAAATTTCGGGGTTTTAGATTAAAGAAAATATATATATATATACTACTATTATATTATATATTTATATATAACTTTATATTTATATATATATACATATATATTTAGAATATATATAATATTATATATATATATATATATATATATATATATATATATATATATATATATATATATATATAAGTATATATATATATATATATATAATTATATATATATATATATATTATATAAATTATATATTATATCATTATTATTATAAAAGGGATTAAAATAATGGAACATTAATAATAATTTGAAACTAAAAAAAAAGATAATTATATTCATATAAAAAATTCTTAATTTTTATCTCTTAACCAGCAAAATGATTGATAACTTCCTTCGTTTATTTTGTGAAGCTATGATTGACACTCATTAAAGCAGTTCTGCTAGATTTTCTTTTCATGTAAAGAATTGAAAAAGTTTGCTTTGAGCCTTTCAGAGTAGTGAAATATTGTTTTTGATTTCACATTTTGAGTGAGGTAAATGCTAAATTCCTTAACAATCTAAATATGGGTACTCATTAAATTCAAATTTTATTTCCAAAATTAGCAAAATTTTGGATAGATGTCGAAGGAATAAGTAACTTTATAAAAGATTAGTAAGTATGGATCTTTGATTCGCGAACTTGCTCTCTAACTGGCTTGAAAAATCATCAAGAATATAAATTGTAATTGCCCTATATCTTTTCATTTTAAATTGATTCTCACAGAGGCATTATGAATTTCTTCATTCAAGAAAGCAGAATTCTGTTGCAACTTCCAAAAAATGGTTTTGAAAATGTTTTGTTGATGTTTGCTTGAAACCCCTTCTAAACAAACATCACATTTCCAATATGATTAAGAGCAGGTTCTGTCACTAATTATGGAGAATACAATGTTGTACCATAATGAAAGAGTGTTTGAGAATAAAGTTAAAGACATAAATAAATAACTTTATAGCAAATTTGCTTTTGCTTAAAGACTTGAAAAAGATCCAAAGTTTTTTTATAAAAGGTTAATATCTTGATTCCATTGAGCTCCTCTTAAGCTTCAACAAATGCTTTAAAAAATTTCATTAGTCGTTAACCAAATCCACGAAAATTTACCACCTTACCTTGTTGTCGCCCATTCGTGAAGAGCTTTGTCCATTTTGGGTCTGGGAAAATCGCTTTTCTTTTTTTTTCCTTTTTAAAAATAGTAGTCGCCTTGGCAATCTAGATCAATAAGACATATAAGTTGCATTCGAATGTGCCAGAAAAATGTTTTTAATGAGTTGTAGCTTCACATGTAATGTGAACAGTGATGAAACATCTTAACCGCCGCTGGATTATTTCGACAAAAACTTAAACAGCCTCAAAAAACTTTCTTTCATGCTTTTACCACCATCATATCGTTGTCCAACCAGAAAGTTAATATTATATCAAAGTTCGTAGTAGATTACCTCAGATAGAGATAAGAAAACAAAGAACCAGTGAGAACTGGACCTATCAAGACGTTCCCATTCAACTAAATATTTATCAAACAACATGGTCATGCAACATACACCCTACACCACACCCTAAGATGTCAATTTCCTAAACAAAGGTCATATAATATATACGCCAACTACTCTCAAAAGTAAAATCTTTAGCTTAAGTTCATGCTAACCACAAAACAAGCTTAATTAAGTTTATTTGTATACTGGTAAGGCTACAAACATGGGTTACTTTCAATAACTAAAAACTAAAAACCTCGCCACTTTGGCTACCGTCAGAATATACTATATGGATGCACAAACCAATCATATACCTACCAATCCTTTCTTTAATGTTGCAAGTGAGTCACACTCAAAAGCCTCCTACCCCCACAACCCATTTCAAAAAAATTTTAAACCACATTCTCATACCAATACCATTAACACGTCTTCCTACATTTCTTATTGTGTTCCTAGAAAAACTGTCCCGTGTAAATATTTTATAGATGATCATGTCCCTATGACTGGAGAATTTGGAAAGGGGACCATAAATGCGCATATTGCGGACGAATTCTGGCATGTTGGAAAGCGAGAGAGAGGAGGCGATTCGAGAGGTGGTGGAGTTGTTTGCGGAGGAGTTGGAGGAGCAGGGATGAAGATGAACATACAGAAGACAGAGATATTAACAGTAACCGGAGGAAATGAGGAGGGGATGAGAATGATGGTGAGAGAGGAGGAGGTGAGGGCGGTAAATACTTGCAATTATCTCGGAGGGTGTTTAACAGAAGGGGAGGAAGTTGGGAAGAGAAGAATTTACGCGAAGAATGGAAAAAGTATGGATTAGTTATTGAAAGCAGTATACCCCATGATGGAAGATAGAAACATCGGTGAATAGCAATTAAAAAAAGTGATTTTTAACCAGCATACTGACTCTCACACTGCTGTACGGAGCGGGAAACATGGGACAACAACGAGAAGAGAGAGAGTAGAATACCAGCGGCGGAGATGAGGATATGAAGAACTATGATTGGAAAGAGTAAGAGAGACAGATAAGAAATGAAGTTATTAGAGAAGATAATAGTGTGAAAAAGATTGACACTGAAGATGGACTATGGGAGATTGAGATGTGGGACATCTGGAGAGGGATGGAGCAGGAGAGAATTGCCGAAAAGAAGATGGGAAATGGACACAGAGGGCAGAAGACCAAGGGGAAGACCAAAGAAGAGATGGGCGAATTGGTGGAGAACTCTCTGGGAAAGATTGTCAGCACCAAAATGAGGCGCTGAAGAGAAGAGGGAAAATAATGCAGGAGAGGGACGTCTGGAGAAAGATGCTTGCGCGGCTAAAAGGATGAAGAATCCTTCCTGGGAGAGGGAAAGAAATATATATAATATTATATAATATATATATATATATATATATATATATATATATATATATATATATATATATAATATATAGATATATAATATATATATATATAATATATATATATATATATATATATAATATTATAATTATATATTATATTATAGTATATATATATATATATATATATATAACTATATAGTATATATATGGAACAACAGCCACTTTAACTAAGAAATCTTCACCAACTACAAACATGTATTCCCATTTCCTATTTAAGTAAAAACATATACTCTTAATGCTTTGACTGAACTATTATTTTTATTATAAAAATTTAATTAGACTATCATTCAAGAGATTCACAAACCTTTTTGGAAAAACAATTTAGGGAAGGGTCTACGATTATATAATTATACTTATTATATATATATAATATATATATATATATATTAATATATATATATATATATAATATTATACTATATATATATATATATAATATATATTATATATATATAATACTATATATATATATTAATATATATATAACTACTGACATTACTTAGCTTACATGAACTTACCATCTAATATTCATCTATCATTGAAGGGATTAGTTCTTAAAATAGAATAAGCATCTGCCATAGGTTCTCCTCATTTTCCCTTGGTCTGAATTTGTATAATGCGAAGAAGCAGTAAAAAAGCAGCTTTCACGTTAACATTTGCGATTTGAGGTAGAGGCAGTAACGAGGCAATTTCAGCTTTCCTTGTACTATGTGTTTGATACTCTTCGAAGTTACATAAAATTTTTCGACTTCTTTCAGTGCAGCAAAGAAATTTTATTTTAAGTTATGGAATTTATTGTGTTACAAGGATTGGAAGGGACCTTGACCTTTTCTTTGGAGCCAATCGACGGCTTTCGGCTAAGCTCTCAATATCTAGAAGCTTTTCATACTATTCTTCTGAACTTTCTGAGGAAGACTTTGGGAGAAGTAGTAACGGAGATAGTTGTAGTTTCATCCACTTACAATATGTTTAGATGTTATCCTTTCTTCTTGAACTTCCTGCAACCCTTTATACAAATGGCCACGTTGCAAAGTGCAGATTTAGATTTTTATTGTTGATCTACAGTTAAGCTGACCCTGTAGGTGGGATCAATATTAAAACAACAGCTAGTAAAATATCTTGTCAATGAGAGAAATTTCTCTTCGGAGTACCATGGAGTCGTTTATTCCTTCAGTATCTTAAATATAGAT
The DNA here is from genome assembly GCA_015478945.1 of Trachelipus rathkii. Classification (NCBI taxonomy): domain Eukaryota; kingdom Metazoa; phylum Arthropoda; class Malacostraca; order Isopoda; family Trachelipodidae; genus Trachelipus; species Trachelipus rathkii. The sequence goes on along the minus strand of JABUQX010052593.1, from coordinate 34,849 downwards.
GGCATAAGGTTGCATATTTTGATTTATTTTAGGAATAAACTTGCAAGTAAGTTAGAAACATAAGGTGCTTGTTAAAAATCTTCGAAGTTTGCAATTGCATTTGGTGATGTGGAAGTCGAAAGTCAATAAAACTTGCATGAAGTGATTGAAGTCATTCACAGAGTCCACATTTATAACCTTGTCAGTTTTGTAGAGATTTTTTCCGACTCCAAACTCGTATCTTGAAAAGCTTACCGACTCCGACTCCGACCTCTTGAAAATTACCGGACTCCGACTCCGACTCCTACCCTCCCCCTTTTCAAACCCATACCGACTCCCGACTCCCACCCTCTTCAAAAAACTACCGCGCACCACCCGGCGACTTCCGCGGACTCCGACTCCGGACTCCAGCCCTCAACCCTGCCTGTCACATCAATTTTTTAAACTATATATATATATATATAATAAATGATAATATTATATAGTATTATATATTCCATACATATATACACTCTTATGTAATAGATTATATAGCTATAAATATATATATATAATATATATACTATATATAAATATATATATATATTATATATATATATAAAATATATTATATATTATATATATATATATATATAAATATATATATATATATATATATATAATAAGTAATAATCAGTATAGTTATATTATATAATATACTAGTATATATATATATTATATATCATTAGTATATCTTATATTATTATATATAGTATATATATTATATACCTAGGTATGATATATATTATTAGAGATACTTATATATATCAGACTTTTACATTTTAGAACATGCATGCAACTAAGAGACTACATAATGCTACACTAAGACAAATGACATTTTTGTAATCGGTGAAGAATTTTAGTTAAAAAAATGTAATAAAAAAAATAGAAGAAAAGTCTTAAAATAAGATTTTCATATTTTTTAATGAGTAATATTAAATACATTAAGATAGTGTACGACATATGGCTCCATTTCCATTTCTGCATAGAAGGAGCGCCAGAGTTGCCAAAATTGTTTTTTTATCATGCTCTTCGAGAAAAAATAATTTTTTTTATATATTTTTTTTTGAACCTCTACCAGAATACACCAGGGTAAACCGCAAAGATGATGAGAGTAAGTCGGGATATCTTTTGGCCTCTTGTTACGCGGGGGACGACGACGGGGGACTTCGTCCCCATCTGTCATACCGTCGGCTCCAGCACCCTAAAAAAATAAAAATAAAAAAATAAAAATTGGATCCGTTGATTACAAAAATTGCATTGTTAGAAAAATAATGATAGAAATAATATATAATGCCTCTCATGCTTTACCATATATACTACTTATATATATATTTATATTATATATATATATATATTATATATGAATACTTACTACAGTATATATATTTATACTAATATATAATATATGATAGAATTATGTATATATAATAGATAATATACTACTAATATACATTATAGTATATATATATTATTATTAATACATTATATATATAATTAATATTACTATTATTATATATACATTATATATATACTTTGAGTATTATATTTATAATAATAATTTGTAATATATTTACTTGATTATATTTAATTTAATTTACTTAATTATTAGTATATATATCATATTATATATATTATTATATTATATATATATATTATATATATACTCTCACTGGTGCCTCCTTTAAAAGAAAGTTACATAAAAAGACATCGTAATCGCCGAACGCATAAGTCGTGCAGCCTTGCAGCGTTCACGTGTTTAGCTAAATAACGTCAATAGAAATTAGAGCGCGAGTTACCTACTCCATGTTGCTTTTTTTTATCATGTAAATTTCTTTGTTAATTTTTTAAAAATTTTATAAAAAAAAATTTTTTTAAGGGACATCGAGCGACGGAGTGGATAGGCCCCCCGGTCGTCCCCCTCTGAGCCGAGAGGGACCCTGACTCTTTCCTTCTTTGCGATTTAATCTTGTTAGAGTATTTCCTTTAGCTTATTTTTTAAAAAAAATATAATTATAAATCGATTACATCGTTCGTCGATATAATCGGTAACTTTCCTATTTTTAGTACTCAGTTCCATATAATATCATAATATATATATGGAGTATTATTATATCATCTCAAAATTTATCATATAATAATATATAAATATATATATATAAATATATATACCGGATATATATATATTATAATATAATATAGAGAGAGCGAGTAGAAGAGAGTGAGTGAGGTTGGCACCACTCGGTGCTACCTTATTTGGAGTTTTTGGTAACGAGTAACTGACTCGTTATCTTTTATCCTCATGTAGCGTGCACCGCAATAACTTCGTTATTTTTCCTCCGCTATACGATTTTAGTCACTTACTGTTTTCACTTTCTTTAAGCAAAATGTGAAAGTTTTCCTTATTAAATTTCAATATGTTTCTGCAAATAAACTCATTTGGAATATATCTATTTTCCTGATGTGACACTAATGCTATTTAAGGTATAATATATATATATATAGGGTATCCCAGAATGAAAGGGTATATAGTAGTAGCTATATATACTATATATATAATATATAATAAAGTATATATATTATACAAAGTCGAGGCGGTCATTAACGCGTTGCTAGCGTGCAACCTCCCCCAGCGTCTTTTTGCTATAATTTTGCCAAGTTTTAAATTTTAATTCGTGAATAAAAACATTTTACTAATAGCATTAGCAATCGGTCTCAGCTCGCTACATCCGTTGACCTTGTTACTTAGATTTACGAGTTTATAAAATATTTTCTTTATCAGATTTTAAATTGTATAGATTCGATTTCGATAAAGATAAAAAATGTTTTTTTCTTTGTCAGAAAATATCTAGGACGCTCCACTCAAGGGCTCAAAATGGTGAATTATATTTACTCGGTTATATATCCAGTTAGTAAGTTTTAAACACAGGGTTTGGAAAAAAAGACCGAGTTTTTGAGGGCACCTTCGTGCTACGTGCTGAGCACCACCCCTCGTTCAACTATATTCTCTTATGTCTCAATACTAGCACTGTCCCTCAGTGTTGGAAGCACGCCCAACTGTCCCTTTCATACCTATTCCGGAAAAAATGGGAAGCCGCTTCGTGATCCTTGCTAACTATGCGCCGACTATAGCTCTCCACTTTGTATTCTATCTAGGATCTTTGAAACCCTTCTACAACTCTCACCTTCGTAGACCAATGTGGAGGAATCTCATTCTCTTTCTTTCCGAGGCTAGTAGGCTTTTTGGTGTTCAAAGTCTACTGGCCCGATATACTTTCCTATTTTTACAGATTTATGATTTTTCCGCTCTTAGGAATTACTGGCAGACTTGCGTAGTGGCGCTTGACATACCCAAAGCATTTGACGGGGTATGGCACGTGTCATGCTCTCCAAGCTCCCGCTTTCCTCCTTCTCTTTGCTTACTTATGTCTAGCTTTCTTTAAGTCGCTAAACATCGGGCTATGGTGTGATGGAAGCGACTCTCGTCTTTTCTGTCAATTATGGAGTTCCTCAGGGGTTTTGTCTCATTCTCCTACTTTAATTCCTACTTTTCATTAATGATCTTCCTCACCTGCAACATCTAACTCTATCGGCAACCACAGTGCTCGTATGGACTCGACCCTTCAATTCTTCATACTATTTCAATTCTGCTCCCTAATTTACTTCTAGAATTGCCTTCTCGTTTTAATCCTTTCGATTCTATTCTTCCTCGCTGCCTGAGATAGAATTTGCGCGTATGGGTCGTCTTCAACCTTGTGAATCAATTCTTTAAAATACCCAACTTCTGCACAAATCTCCTCTCTAAAATACCTATAATTCTATACTCTTTTATTTCTCAGATGGCTCTGCTGGACAATATAAAAACAAAAAAATGTTCATTAAGCATATAAAATAATATAGTAAACTAATAGGTTCTTATATTAGTAGTAACGCGTGTCTGGTGGCGGCCTCAAGGAAAACTTGAGAGTTCTGTTTAGACTGCGGAGACTTTTTTTCTTCTTCTCAGTTACTCAGCTATACAAGGGTCTCACATTCGGCCTTGTATAGAGTACTGTTCTCATATCTGGGGGCTCTGGTTTAACCCGCTTTTGGGACAGGGTCGAGTCAAAAGCCAAAAGGCTTATAAACTGATTATGTACTTTCCAGTTCACTTAACCTCTATCTTTGCGGCGCGATGTTTGGTGCTTTATCTCTCTTTTATAGGTATCGCAGCGCAGGTGTTCGAGGGGAACTTACCCACTCGGCGATTACTCACCACCTTTACGGACGCACCTAACGTAAAGCACAAAGGGTTGCTGTATCTGCGCACGAGTTATTGTGTAGATATTTGGTAAACTCCAGAGGACTAGTTTGCTGGCCCGGTGTTTGCCTTTTTTCCTTGCCACCACTGTTTCTGTGGAACCTCTCTTCCATTCTTCCGTGGTTTCCGTGCTGAATTTTTCTCCGTCACTTTAAAGCCTGCGTCTATATCGTTCATCTGACGTTAATTTGCGCTAGTGCGGCGTACATGAAATTCTTGGCGGTGCAACGCATAGCCTCCCTGAATAGGGCTCTGCCGTGAGGTGGTGTGATAACTGTAAAAAAAAATAAAAAAAAAAAAAAAAATTGAGACGGTAACGTGTATAACGATTAACGTTAACTTCCGCTGCATTCTTTACCGATAAACGATTTAATGATTAACGCCGTTAATTTTTTTGTTAACGATAAAGAATTAACGACGTTAACTTTCTCCTAATTAAATAGTCTATTATATTGGTTATATTATATATTATTATAATATATACTTATATATATTACTATATACTATATACTATACTATATAATAGTATGATATATATATATAATTATATATACCATATATATATATATATATTCTTATTATATTTACTAAAGGTTTGGGCACGTTAATGAGAAAGTTAACGTCGTTAATTCTTATCGTTAACAAGCAAAAATGCAACGGCGTAATCATAAAAAAAGCTGATTTATCGGTAAATAAATGATAGCGGAATGTTAACCCCCGTATACATTGTTAACCGTTAACCGAGCTTGGCAATTTTTTTTTTTTTTTTTTTTTTTTCTCTTTTGTTTTTCTTTTATTTAATACAGTTATCACCTCCACCGTACGGTGGCAGAGCCCTATCATAGGAGAGGATGTTGCTACCGCCATAAATTTCATCCGCTAGCGCAAATATTACCGCAGTTAGAACATAAATCGCAGGCTTTAAAGGTGAGGGGAGATTAGATTCTAGCAGGACAACAGAAGATGGAAGAGACGTTTCCACTAGGAACCAGTGTGGAAGGCTAAAGGGAAACACCCACCCAAACTTAGCCTGGAGTTACCAATTCATCTACACAAAACTCGTGCACAGATAACAGCACCCCTCCTTGGGCTAGCTAGGCGTCGTAGTACAGGTGGCTGTGTGGTACTGCGGATGGTAAGGTTCCCTCGAACATCCTGCCGCCTGCGATACCTATAGGAAACATTTATAATAGGTCACCCAAGCACCGCGTGCCGCCAAAAGATTGAGGTTCAAGTGAACTGGATAGTACACAGAAAAGTTTATAAGCCCTTTTGGCTTTTGACTCCGACTCCTGGTCAAAATAGCGGGTGGAAGAGCATGATCCCCCCAGATATTCTCACGCACAACGCTACCCATGCTATAACAAGGGGCCGGATGAGACCCTGTACTCAGCTGGAGTCAACTAGAATGAGGTAAAAAAAAGTCTCGGTAGGTCTAAACAGAACTTCATGTTTCTTGAGGCCGCCCGGCAGCACACACCGCTCTTGTGACGTGAGGTTTCCACAGCACATTCTTTGATATGTTAAGGCCAAGGATTGTTTATATTGTCAACACAGGAGAGACGAAAAGAACCGTCAAAAGAATAGGAAAGTTAGAAGGTGTTTTAGAGAGCGAGAGATTTGTAGAAGTGGGTTTTTAAGACCATTCCGAATTCTGTCACTAGAAGGTTGTTGAGACGAGCCCCCCAACCCGACAAATCTTATCTAGCACGAGAAAAGAATCGAAAGAATTAAGGACGAAGAGGCAATTCTAGAAGTAAAAGATGGAGCAGAAATTGAAATGAGTTTGAAGAATGAAGGGTCGAGTCACGCATGTGATGTGCTAGAGCTTAGCATGTGCATTGTGAAAGAATCATTAATCCGAATAAGTAGGAAACAAAGGTAGGAGGAGATGAGACGAAACTCAGTGAGGAACTCCACTGATGACAGTAAAAAGAAGAAGATAGTCGCTCCTGATCCAACCCTAAGCCCGATGTTTAGCGACTTGAAAGAAAAGCTAGACATTCCAGTCAAGCACAAGATAAGGAGGTGAAAGGATGGGGAGCTTGTGAGAGCAATGGATGCGTTGCCCTTACCCTGGTTCAAATGCTTTGGCATAATGTCAAGCGCCACTACGCAAGTCTGCCAGTAGTTCCTAAGAGACGGAAACCGATAAGAATCGGATATAATAGGAAAAGTATAGTATATCGCGCGAGTCAGACTTTGAACACCAAGAAGCACACTATCGTAGCTAGTGTCTGGAATAGCAGAAGAATGAGATTCCAGATTGTCTAAGAAGTGTGAGAGTAGAAAAGGGTTTCAAAGATCTTAGATAGAATACAAGTTGAGGCAGTTATAGGGCGGTAGTTAGAAGATCAAAGCGGCTTACTTTTTTCGGAATAGGTTGGACATGCTGCGTGCTTCCAACACGAGGGAAAAGTGCTAGTATTAAGACATAGAGAATATAGTTGAACGAGGGTGGTGTCAGCACGTAAGCACATTCCCTCAAAACTCGGGCTTTTTCCAAAACCCTGTGTTAAACATTACTAAACTGGATAATAATCGAGTAAATATAAACACATTTTGAGCCATTGAGAGGAGGTTTTAGGAAATTTTGAAAAAAAAAAAGAGTGCGTTGGACGGCTATCGGAAATGCGAAAGTCTATAAACAATTTAAAATCTGATAAGACAATATATATTCTATAAACTCGTAAATTAACAGTTACACGTTACCGGATGTAGGAAAATATTTTTAACTCGTTAATAGTCGTTACTTCTTTTCGAAATTACGAAAGCGTTAAAAGTTAAACGAAAATTTAACTGAGTTAATTAACTGATTAACGCTTTAACGCGTTAATGCCCACCTTTGTATATAATATATATATATATATATATAATATATATATATATATATATATATATATATTATATATATAATATATATAGTTATATACTATTAGTGAATTAATATAAATATATACTAATATATAATATATTACTATTATTACTTATATATATATCTCATACCATATAAGTATATTAATATTAGTAATATATATATATATATATTATATAAGCCCAAACTTACATTAGCGGCGCAAGTTATCCGAAAAACGAAAACTACGGACTCGTACCAGGAAACAGATCAGAATATTTGTAATCAGCGTATGAAAAATTTTAGTAAACGTAAAAAAAACCCCATAATCCATTTTTATGGGTGTCTTCGCATCCGACGGGCTACAGAGGTGGGGACGAGCGTCCCCCTCCTGATCGGAGTCACAGGGTATGCCGAGAGAACCCCGTACTCCTTGCCATCATGCGTATATCTTCTCTCATCCTTGGCATTATTCGCTGTACGTTTAAAAAAAATTTCCCCTCACCGGAGATTATATCTCGTGAAATCTAGGGTTACTTACCAAAAAATTATCTAAATTCCTAATAATAAATTATATTACTACTGTATTTCAAAAGCGCCAACAGGCTTAAAAAGAATTTCGTATAGTGGCTCCTATATCTATTTTCTGCCATTATTGGACATAAAACATAAATACACTCACTCTAACACATATTTTCAAATATAACTAAATTGGACATTTTTTAATTATGCATCGCTACAAAATAACTCACGCGAGATATAAACAATTGAACTTGTTCGGCCATAGCTATACAGATTACGCATCTAACTTTATAAAGTACTTTATCAATTATATTTAGTTTGCTTTTAACTTATAATTTAACATTTTTCCCATATATTTTCATACGTCGATTCTAAATATGTTATTTGATTTTCTTGTAAATATCTTTACTTTTCAGAGTATCTGGCGCAGACTAATGTATAGTTTCCCACACACACACACACACACAAATATATTATATATAGTATATAATGTATATTGATTTAACTAGCCTAATAGAAGTTCAATAGTTCTTATATATACGTACCCCTAATATCATTAATATGATATAATATACCTACAAATATATATATATATATATATAATATATTAAAACTAATATACCTTCACATTCGTTTACATCAAAAACTTATCCAACGCTCTGAATCCTGGCTTCTAGGGCGCAAGATGTGGGAATTGTTTTTTTTAACTGTTTTTTAAATATATTTGTTATTGACAATGGAGTCTATTGGAACTGAAATAATGGAGTGCTGATGACGCAGATTAAAAAAATTTATAAATTAAACAAAAAGTATTTATTTAACAATACTGTACTTCTTTTCCTTAACTCCTCGTCTACTCGTTTGGCACACAGCTCCCGGGGGGGGGCCCCCCAGGTTGGGAGGGTAGAGACAGACCTGTCTCGGATAGTTTTCTGTGATATAGCATATATCTTTCCACACCACACACAACGAAAATAACCAAATACTGTTACGGTGAAAGTAATCATCCATGTAGGTTGGTCGAAATTTACTGCATCGGTCGGATCCATAAAAATTAGGTTGAAATTTGTACATAGCTAGTGCGTACAAATCGCATGTTAGGGTTAGAGCTCCGGTTTACTCCCTCTAGAGTTGCTCATGGTTAATGTTTATGTTAATATGACACAGAACGGTGTAATATAACAAAAAAAAAATACGGAACGTATTATTACCCACAAGAACATCATTTTTCGCACTTCCTTAGAATATTCTTTCACATTCATGCACTCAAATCCCATCTTTCCATCTCGTGGAAAAAGTGAAACGTTTTTGCTGTACTTATATTAAATTTTAATACTTTTCAAATTTCGTATCTTTCATCATCAGCATTCTTAATTAATTTCTTAGTATTCTAATAGCCTAGTTAACTAATTATATCGAAGAAAAATGATTAAAAAGTATAAAGTGGCATATTTCTCTGCTCTCCATGAAACTAAAGGTCGAGTCATTTGTATATAAGATAGTGGATAGTATACTACTCATATTTATATCTCTATATAATACCTATACTACTAAATATATATATAGTAATATTCTTATTTACTATGTATAATATTTAATACATTATATACTATATATAATATTTTACAGTTATACTATAGTATAATATAATATATTATATATATTATATCAGAGCTGGTCGCGCGTGCTATTATATCTCTTTGAGTGCGCCTGCGCCATATGTCCGCCGGACCGCGTTAGTGCGTCTAGCGGCACTATATCTTTGCAGAGTCAGCAGCTTTAAGAATTAAAGGGGTCATATGCCACCGGTACTTTGGGCTATGATCTTTGGTCATTGCTAAAAGTGAAAGCAATGATCGTCTTCCTTTATTTGGGGACTTTTGATAAGGAAGATAGTACCACATTTATTTAATTCGTTAAGTAATTACCTACACCGCTATAAACTAATTATCTACACTCCTCTTCCATCCTCCCATGTCCTTGTGGTACCGTTTTCCCCCAGAGGTCAGCACGAGCGCTGAGGAAATGGAAATTTTCAGAAACATCAGTTGGCCGATTTATTTGTAGGTAAGAACTACTGAACTAGTTACATATATATATATATATGGTAGTGATAAATAACGTAATTACTATCTAATTAAATAAATTGACAATATTCAATTGTGACATATTTGTCAAATAAAAAAATTATTTATATGAGTCTATAACTACATTATATATATAAATTACAATATATCACATTATTATCACATATGTCAAATAAAAAAATTATATATAATATATAAGTTTTGCACTGGTTTTAGAATGATACAAGTTTGCCACGCCTTTCTAAGTTCTAACTTTTAAGGGTAAAAAAAAAAAAACAAATGCTTGTTCCTGTTCATAGGCGCGGCCTATAGGCGCACCGAGAATTGGCTTTTGCGCTTTGCTAGTCCGCACATTTTAAAAATTGCTTTGCGCCTATCGCGCTGCAAATTGATAGTGCGCCAAGGCGGCGCACTAGGCGCAACTGGGTGGCGCAACGCCCAGCTCTGCATAATATAATACGTTAATAACTAATATATAAATATATATATATATATAAACTAATATATAATATATATATATTACATTATATAATATTATATATAAGTATGATAATTACGTAGTCTATATATATAATCATGGGCGTATACAGGGGTGGCAGGGGGGCATTTGCCCCCCTTAAATCTCTGCGAAATCCAAAAAGTTGATACCCTTTCGTAGATTTGCAGACGACGTTTTGTAAGGTTATTTAGTGAAAAAAAAGCTGAAAAAGATAATCTCCCAATCGTAGATAATGATATAGAAAAATTACTAATTGCACTAACGTATTATAAAATTATTTTTTCAAGAAGCTTTAATAGTCTTCCGTTTTTCAATATGCATCAAGTGTCATCACTTTGCATGAGGAGGAATATACTGTAGCTTCATTTTTTACAGTGTTCTCCGCTAGAACCTCTGAGTATGTCGATAAGCATTGGTAGCTGACCAAAAGCTGCTAGATTCAATATACGAAGTACCTACCGATTGATAATTACATCTGCAGACACAAAGCACATCCAACATAAAATTTGCAGAAAATAAAACTGACAGAAATTTACCAACAAATTTGAAAGACGCATAAATTTTCTGCGCAGCAAACCCATGAACTATACCTTTAAGACTGGTAGATTTGGCCTGCATTAGAGAGAAATTTTGAACGATCCTGACTTAAACTGCAATAGAACATGGTGATGTGGAAACTGAAAGAACTTTTCGATGAACCAATCCACTCTAATTTCTCGATGCACACTATCCAATATTGCGATGAAATTAATCATAGAGAAAACAATGATCTGCTCTTCGGATGCAGAGAAAATATTTGAGTCTTACGCGCATGTTGGCGCATGAAACTCACGGATTTGGTTGGGCAACGATGAACCAATAGTCTTATTGGATTAAGGTTTTCAGATCTGGAAAAAGATGACTATTCAAGAAAGACATTTCTTGAGGATGTTAAAGTTCATGTGATAGGGATGGGTGGTTAAGACCCATTGCAAAAACGATTTGGATTGTTTTCTAGAACAAAAGAAAGGTTTGGATCCGAGTCTATGCGAGCTTAGTCAGGGTAACGACGCTGATGCTAAAACAATGGCAGTGAAAAGTAAAGAGTCAAAAAGTAAACTGCGGAAAAATATAAAAAGAAAGGATTATAATTTCCACTATGTAAGCCTCGCTTAATTTGTGTCTTCTATTTAAGAGGTAAATATTAAGTATAAAATTCGAACCAAATTACTATTGCCACCAATAAAAGACATAAACTTCTTCAGAAACTCCACCCTAAGAAGAAATTACATTCCCAACTTGCCTTACAACTTTGTGGAAACCGTTAGGACTCAAAAAATATGATACGTATGTTATTTTCCATACAAATGATAATAAAAATCGGTTAAAGGTTAGAGACAAAAATGTCAAAGCTAAAAGGCCACACAATCAAACAAGAAAAATACATGCTTTTCTATTCATACTGCTTTCGTCAAGTACCTCAATTTCACTATTACATCCCCTATTTCCAGCAACAGCAATATAATTTTCCTTTTAGCGTTGAACAAAAGTGGCTAACATTATTCAAAACAAAAATATCGACCTTATGCAGTTCTCTGGTCAGTCAAAGATTTTGAAATGTGTCAAAGAAACTGCCAAAAGTGTTGATGGGTCAACAATTGCTGATTGCTGTTCTATCCGCCAATGTTATTCCTGCTGAGTTCTTAGTAGAAACTTGTCCGACCACCTAGAAAAGTAGGTAAACGCCATATCATTTCTTGCTGAAAGATCTTTCTGCTGGAATATTGGAACGTTCTGTATTTGTCGTTATCTTGACTCAATTGAGCATCTCTTATGAGACTAAGGGATCTTTCTCAGAGAAAAAACAACGTGCAAGATTTCATATTTCTCATTGCATCCGCTTCTTTACGGTTAGTGGCTCCGCAGGGACAGTTTGCTTGAGAAAGTTAAATGCTTTTCAAAGTTTATATTCTTGGTATCACAAAATTACACACCAAAACTGACTTATGGTATACCTAGTGGCTGGCTAAAAAAAATATGGATAAACAAATGTTGAAAGACTCTGAACTTACTGAAGTCATTAAAGAAGCCGGCCCTCCTCAAATTAAAAACCTGTATTAATTGCAATGGTGATACCGTGAGTAGTAATAATCACATATCCTATTCAAAAGCGGGGGGCAGCGCTCCCCTTACCCCAGTGCGTTTACGTGAGTGATTTTTGCATCTCCCTCGGAGTGTGCTAACCTTCCGGGTACTTTTCAGGGTTGCCGTTTTGTTTTTGGGGGCTGGTCCCCCCTGGGGACCCATATTTACATATACATTCGCCATGTACGTGATGTACGTGTGTCTTATACCTGACCCAACATTTTGCTCTGTCACTTTCTAGTGAAGCGTTTTTTTACCCTAACCCCCTTTGTTCATCCACGCGTGACTCCCCCCTATTGGATTGTAATCAGATTATAGGCTGGACCAGGGCTCGAGTCCTGCCAGGGTCTTTCCTGAGTGATTTTGTGTGGGCTCCCCTGTAGGAGCTATCTTCCTATGTACTGGTGTTTTACCCTGGGGGTGCCCCCAGGGGTCCCCTATTTCTATTGATTCGCCATGTTACGTGAGTTGTCTGTTGTGTGACGTGATCACAAAGACTCATGCACACGTTCACGAGCTGGATTCTTTTATCCGTACCCCCTTTGTTTCTTCCCCCGCCCTCTTCTCTCAAGCTTCACACCATACTACGTTACGCGCCCTAGCATAGCCCGCTTGTTACGAGACGTTACGCCTCGTACCATGGGGTGGCGTAAGCCACGTCCATGAAAGTTAGCTGACTACTTCATTGAACATCTTAATTCAGGAGTATGCCGGTACACTTTCTCAAGCTGTACTTACTGTACACTGCCAAGTGTACTTGCACCGCCCGCCGCTCCGAACAGCTCCAAAAAGACGTCGGGTTTCAAAAGACTCGGGTTCAACCAATCTGCGCGACAAGCCGGAACCGCCGGGGCGATAATGCATCCGACCAGGCTCAATATTACTGGCTCGCTGGCGCGCATGGACGCGAAACTATATTTCGTCTGGTAATGTGGAAAATTTCAATTAATAAGGGGTGCGGATTCAAGGTGTCTCTAGCTAATAAGTATCCGTAGGGCCTTAATATAATATTATATATAGTATATGATCACCTATTACTATGTAGCTTTCACATATATATATATACTATTAATACTATACTACAATAATATATTATATATATATAATTTATCTACACCTATATATACCAATTTATACTTCATGTTAACATAAATATATATAATTAAGGATTTTTGTTTTTACTAAAAAATTTATAGTCCTTTTCATGTTTATGACTTAAAAATTTACGTTTTTACATACCCTAAATCAAGTAAAAATCAGTAAATCAAAACCACCATTCCAAACCACCCTCTAACAGCCTATCACTTCTACTTGTCTAGTTGATCTAGTGGTGCAAGTTCATAAATTTTTATTAACAATATGTTGTGGTGAATTGACATACCCTAAACGACGTAAAGGGCGTTGCGCCAGGAATGGGGTCCATTCTCTCACCCCCCCTCCTGCGGGATACGTCTTTACGGTCTTTACGTCTCTTACAATCTTTACGTTCTTTACGTTCCCTTAGGCGTAACCGTATAAAAGCGTTGTTTTTACTAAACCTAAGCGCGACCGTCAACAGACGTATGGCAAGACCAGTGTGGTGATGGTTCCCAGGTCCCCCCGTCCACCACCCCTCTGTGCCTACGCTTGTACTGTTCAACAACATCAACTTTGTTTATTAAATATGATAATGATATATATATAATATATATATATATGTGTATATCTAATATATATATAATATCAATAATAATATATAATATAATATATATAGTAAATAATATATAATAAAAATCTATAATATACTTTAATATAATATATATAATATATAACTAATATATATATTGTAAGAAGATGAAAAAGAAGAAGTCCTCAACAGCAGTTGTAAGTGGCTGATCGGTCGACTTAACACAGTTTTATATAATGTTTTCAGTACGTCGCTTAAAGGTCTGAGTGACCCACTTAAATGTTCCTAAGCTGAATGATGAAGTTCCAAACAATGGTGCCTATCACGAGCTGAAAAGAGTAGGACAGATAGGAGTACTCCGCATCCAAAAAACTTGCATTCTCGATTTACTTTATTCAAAAGATGCTATGTAGGGTAGAGTTTTTACGTTATAGATTCTCATATTTTTTATTTATTTGACAATAACTTTGTGTTCGACTTAGTTCTAAGGAGTTTTTGTTTTTCAAAGAAAAAAGTTGTCAAATTTTCAATAAAATACAATGTATTTTGCTGACCCTAAGCAGAAAACGACATATACCGCAATACCCCAAACATCTCTATCCCATTCCCGATGTTTTACAGGCTTTACATGTTTACTATACTGATTTACTGTTTAAATGTCCTAGCATGAACATCGCTTTTAATCGAAAAAAATACCACTTGTTATATCCACTAGTTATGACAGTTGGGTAGCTGTAGTATTGGTGAGTAGATAGATAGTGACAGTAGTAGTAGTAGATAGTAGTAGTAGGGCGTAGAATCAACCAGTGGAAGGTTGACATGATAACCGATATATGTGCAAAGATCTCTGAACAATAAAAAAAATTGCTCTACTTTAGTGAAGTAAGAAGAAGACAAAGGAATTACGAAGACTTAAGAAGAAGAAGAAGAAGAGAAGAAGCAAGAAGAAGAAAGAAGAAGTAAGAAGGTAAGAGAGAAATAGAAGAAATAAAAGAAGAATAAGAAGAACAAAAAAAGGAAGAATAAGTCGCAATCAGAAGAAGAATACATTATGACCTCAAGCGTATAATAGTTATAACGCTGATAAGGAGTAGTGCAAGTAGTATCGCCAGTAGTATTAGTAGCTCAGTCAGTATAGTAGTCCCAGTAGTACGTATAGCTCTACGTAGACACATCGAATGATATTTTGTTATTAATTAAAATATATCTCCTTGTTTTCGTCAACTTTAACAACCTATAAGACTTAAAGTATTATATATATATAGGGTATATAATATATTATTATATTAACGATATATATATATATATTATTATTATCTATATATATATATATTATATATATATATATTATAACTACTGTTATTATATACTACTATCCTACTACTATATACCCAGCAAAGAACAACCAACAACATAACTAACACAACCAACTAAGTGCGCGACATCAACTAATTAAACTAGGTCCCAAAGCCAACTATATAGATATAAAACAAACAACTAATGTCTCGTTAACAGAATATAAAAACGATACTGGACTTGCGGAATAAACGTGACATTAACGAAGGAACTTCTTGCGCATTGAATCTACCACCATGACCAACGTCTTCTAAACATTTAATTTATTCTCAATATAGCTAGATTTTTCCTCTGAGATATTTAATAAGAGTCACTTACTTGTTTTTATGTTTAGTGAGCGAATATAACATTTTCAGTAAAAACACCGTTTTATTTACTTGACTCTCTAAGATCTTCATGCAGTTGGGGGCCACAAAATATCCCCTCCCCCGCGCATGGATCGCATCACACCCTTCTCTTATCCGACTCTGCTTTACGCTTCTTATAGCTTGTACATATTGATTTGTGCACCCGCATTCTCTATGAAAATATACTTTGTAATAAATAATAATAGATTCTGGATTACCCATAACAGCAGGATACTGGAAGAACCAGAAGTACAAGAATTGAGCTAACGATTTACTTAGGTTTTCGAATGTAGGTCTTAGAATGTTACAGAGTCCGTATAACAGTGGTAGCGATAGTGGTAGTAGCAGAGTAGTGGTAGTTTGGTAGTAGAGTAGTAGAGTAGTAGTAGCAGAAAATATTAGTAGATAGCACTGTGTTCGTAGTGTATAACAGTAAAGTGTAAATGGCTGTCAGGGTTAGTTCACGTCAGCAGCTGTATATATTACTAAAATTCTTAATATTATTATGCTACAAAGCTTATATTTCATTGGAAAAGCGGGGTTTGCACAAAACAATATGTAAAGCCTAGTAAAGCTAGTAAAGCATGTGTCGGAGAGATGAGGGTGTGATGGATCCATGCAGGCGGGGCTATTCGCCCCGACTGCTTTAAGTCCTGTAACGGCAGTAAAAACGTTGTTTTTACTGAAATGTTTTCGTCTACTACCACTAAAAAATAACGGACTTTCATTTTCTCTGCCCAAATTAGAAAGATCACTTACTTATATTAGAAAAAAATTATGCTTACGAAACTGTGCGTTCATGGTTAGCAAATTCACGTAGAGAATTTTCTGTTAATGTCAACGTTATTATTCGCAGTCCATAATGGTTTTATATTGTTAAAGATAGTTATGGGAGGCGGCTCTAAGTTCTTTGTTGATGCGGCAGTTGAATTGTTGTTGTTGTTGTTGTTGTTAGTTCTGCTAGGTATATATAATAACCCTTATATATGAATATATATATAGGATAGATTCTTAATTATATATACTATTTATATACTATATACCCCTATATTATTATACAGTATATAAGTTACTATATATATATATAATAGCTATATATATAATTATATATATAATATTTATAGTCTAAGTTTAAAGTTTAGAAAACGAGTAATATGTTTATCAATCAGTCTTTCAGTCATTCGATGTATTCTTTACTACTACTACTACTACTACTCAACTACTATTACTGACTACTACTACTACTACTACTACCACTACTACTACACTACTCAGTCAGCGTACAACTCATTATAACGCTTGTAACCTCTCATAATGTCTTTCTTATCTTCTTAATTCTTTACAAACTTATTTCCTTCTTTTTATTCTTCTTCTTATGGTCTCTTTATTTGCGTTCTTTTTCTTCTTCTTACTCCTCTTCTTCCTTCTTACTTCTTCTTTCTTTCTTCTTCTTCGTTCTTATTTCTTCTTCTTCTTCTTCTTCTTTCTTCTTCTCTTTCTTGTCTACTTGTTCTTCTGTCTTTAGCTATTCTCTTGCACATCTCATCTATACCGGTTATTCCATTGTCAAAACCTAGTCACTGTGATATCTAACGCCACTTGACACATACTAGTTACTACTTACTACACTACTTACTACTTACGAACCTTAAAACGCCACCCCCACCCACCCAACTATTATTAAACCTTTTCCTTATAACCACGCCCCAGGGGGGCTTGTTGTTTAGCCAAATGTTTATAAATGTGTTATACAAGTGTTATTTTTATTTAAATGCGTGTTCTGCTAGGAATAAAAACAGTAGAATCAGTATAGTAAAAACAGTAAGCTGTAAAACCCGGGAGATCGGATAGAGTCTCGAGGGAGTTATGCTTATCGTCTCCCACCTGTGTATCCTTTTTTACTGCTTTAGGGTCAAGAAAAAACATTATTCTATCATTGAAAATTTTGACAACTTTTTTCTTTGAAAAAAACAAAAAATATAAACATGTACTAGTTTCCAATAAATAAAATATAGGAATCTACGTATAAAAACTCTACCTACATACATCTTGATAAAGTAAAATCGAAACATGCAAGTTTCTTTCGTCGCTCGCTTCAGTACCCTCCCAGTCTCCATATCCTCTCTTTTCAGCTCCTATATCACCATTATTTACTTCATCATCAGCTAGGAACCCCATTAGGGTCCTCAGAACTCATTAGCGAGTACGTGAGAATATTATATTAAACCTGTTAAGCACCGATACATTCCTCTGTGAGACTTCTTCTTTTTCATCGTTCTTCATATATATATATATAAATATCTTATAATATATATACTATATATATATATAATATATACTATATATATATATATATATATATATAATATATAGAGTATATTATATATAATATTATATATACTTATATATACTACTACCCTTCATATCATATCCTTCAATAACCAAAATATTTGATGTGATCAGTATTAAGACGTTAGCCATCAGGAGGGTGGTTGAAGGGGGGGGACGGCCATCTCTACCACCACAGTGCTTGCCATACGTCTTTACGTCCTTAGGTGTTAGCGTGTGGAAAAATCACGTTTTACGTACCCGCAAACGGACGCAAACGACGCTAACAACCTGCTCAAGCGACGTAAAACCACCGTAAAAGAATCCAGTTCCGCAGGAAGTTGTGGTGAGAGATGGACCCAGTCCGTGGCGCATACGGCTTTACGTCTATGTAGTATGGTAGTACAAACCACAACAATTTAATAAAAACATATGACCTGAATCAATAGATCAATAGATCAATAGATCATAGTCTGGTTAGGAGGGTGGGTGGATGGTGGTTTTGATTTACTGATTTTACTATTTTAGGGTATAAAAATTTGAGATAAAATTTTTAAGTTAAAAAAATACCGTGTGTATTTTTTCCACACTACAAGAATGTAATCGGTTATATATATAGGTTATTCATATTATAATCATATATAATATTATATTTATAAAATCAATAGTTACTTTAGTATTCCTTTAATGAAATAATATCAACATGAAATATATTATTATATATACTAATAGACTACTTATATTAATATCTGATACTATACCCCTACGGATACATTATTTATCTAACACTCATCCGTTATCCGCACCCCTTATTTTTGGAAAATTTTCCCAGATTAGCCAGCGAAATAGTATTTGCGTTCCGCGCACGCGCACGTAATATTGAGGCTGCGGAATGCTTTTCCGCCCCGGCTGTCGCTTTCGCGTGTTTGGTTTGAACCCGAGTCTTTTGAACCCGAAAGTCTTTCGACGCTGCCATCTGGGCTCGGACGCGGGCGATGACCAGTACCACTGGCAAGTTGTACTTAAAGTACACTGATATTGTACCAGGCACTCCCGTTGAACTTAAGATGGTTCATGAAAGTAATCCTCAGCTACTTTCTAATGGGACGTGGCTACGCCAACCCCATCGTACGAGGCTAGCGTATCGTACACGGGCCAGCCCTAGGCCTAAAAGCGATATATAGGTGAATGACGCCTTAGCAACTAGGGGGGGCGGGGTTGAGAACAAAGGGGATGTCTAGGCATAAACAAACAATCGCCTGTGGGAATGTGCGATGAGCTTGCTGGATCACGCACACAGGGACACTCACTCACGATTAAGCCGATGGCGAAGATCAAATAAGAATGAGGGACCCCTGGGGGCGAAGCCCCCGGGGTAGGAACACCGAGTAAACATAGGAAGATAGCTCCGTTACAGGGAGCCCACACAAAATCACTCAGGTTAAAAGACCCCTTGGCAGGACTCGAGCCCCTGGTCCAGCCTATAATCCTGATTACCTCCATTAGGGGGGGTAAGGGGGATGAACAAAGGGTTAGAAACCTGCACACAACTGCTCATTGGAAATTACTATGAGCATGTGTCAGGGTATAGGGACACACCGTGACTCACGTAACATGCGACAACTGTTATAATATAATATGTTCCCCAGGGGGGATCAGCCCCCACCATAACAAAAACGGCAACCCGTGAATAAATTACCCCAGGCAAGAGAGCCACTTCCGGGGAGGATGGCCTCTCAAAATCACTCACGTTCTAAGACGCTGGGGTACAGGGAGCGCTGCCCCCCGCTTTTGAATAGGATATGTGATTATTACTACTCCGGATATCCACGCCATTGCAGAAGTTTAATAACAGGTTTTTAATTTGAGGAGAAAAGGGGTCGGCTTACTTCAGTAAGTTGCAGAGTCTTTCAACATTTGTTTATCCATTTGGTTTTAAAGGGCCAGCACTATGGATTATACTATATAAGTCAGTTTCAGTATGAATTTTGCTGATACCAAGATCATAAAACTTTGGAAAAAAGCATTTAACTTTCTCAAGCAAACTTGCCTGCCGGAGCACCTAACATAAGAAGCGGATGCAAAATGAGAAAGATGAAATGCTAGGCACGTTGTTTTCTCTGAAAAAATTTTAGTCTCTAAACGAATGATGCAATTGAGTCAAGATAAGACCAAATACAGATATCGTTTTCCAATTATTCAGCAGAAGTTTCAGCAGAATGGATATGCTTTATAGTGTGTTCTAAGTGGGCTCATTTAGATCAAGTTCTACTAAGAAAACTCCCCAGCGTGAATACATTGGCGATAAAGAACAGAATTCTAGCATTGTATTGATCAGCAGTTTTGCACGTTTCTTTGATCAAACTTTCAATATAATCTCTTCTCGAACCATTTACCAGAGAAGCTAGCACTTAAGGTTGTTTTCGATTCTTTGTGTCTTGCAACTAATGTTTAAGCCACTTTTCAACTAAAGAAAAATATTTGGCTGCTGCGGACATCACCAAGTAATAGTGAAATTGGTCTTGAACCCCCGAACAGTATATAGAAACGCGCTGTTTTCTCTAGTTGATGGGCCTTACTTGACAAATTTTTCTCAAACCCTTAACGATTTTTTATTATTATTTCTATGGAAAGAAACATACTATCATATTTGTGAGTCCAAAACGGCGTTTCAACAAAGTTTAGGCAAGTTGAAAATGTATTTTCTGGGTGAGTTTCTGAAAAAAGTTTATGTCTTTTATTGTGGCGCAATACGTATCTCGCATAATTTCTCACAAACGTTTAGTCATTAATACCATAATTAAGCCGAATGTTGGTGCTTACATAGTGAAAATACTCTAATCCTTTTTCTTTTATATTTATCCCGCGTTTTCTTTTGAACTCTTCTCTTTCCCTGCCATTGTTGGCACAGCCGTTCGTACCCTGACCAACGCATAGACAACGTCGTGTGACTCCAATAACCTTCTTTGTTTTCTAAAACATATAATCAATTCGTTGGCAAATGTTTTACCACCCATCCCTCAGAATACTTGCAAACCAAGAGAATTCTTCTTGAATAGTCATTTTTTCAAGATCGAAACCTCTAACATCCCCTCCAAATAGATAGAATTTCATTGCCAACAAATCGGTATCTCAGTGGGCCAATATGGAGTTAGACATTCAAAACTATTTTGCGCATCTAGACAATTCATGTTTTCTTATGATATTCACCCAAATTGATTATGTTCATCGGAGAATTTGAACGTGTTCATCGAAAATGTTCTTCAGTTCCACATTCACTTTCCTATTCGACAGTCTCATTCAGGTCTCAAAATTTCCTCATGCAGGCCAATACATCTTGACAAGGGGTGAGAGTCATGGCTCCGCAGAACAAAAATTGATGGTCTTCAAAATTGCTGTAATTTTTCTGTTTATTGTCCTTCAATTTTTTAGATGTTGCTGGTCTCCAGTATGAATTATCAACGGGTATCGCGTCTTCCGTAATTGATTTAGCAGCTTGCAGCACCAAATGCTATCGACCATACTCACGCGTGCAAGCGCGTGGCGTAGAGACTGGTAAAAAGAACGCTACGCAGTGTATTAAACACACAAGCTTAGTTGACTTCCGAGCCAATATGGAAAAGCGAACACATTAAAACTTTTGAACAAAAATAAATTTAGATAGAATAAGTTAGCAACTACGGGTTCCTTATATAACGATTGAGATATCTTTCACGTTTTTTACTAATAACCCTTTAATAAACGTACTGGTCTGGAGCAACACTAGAAAGGTTCATTTTTTATTTCGCCAAGATTTAGGATGGGGGCAATGCCCCCTGCACACCCCCTATCGCCGCCATATTACTATTATAGGACTATCTTATTTCTTTATTATATTTATATATTATAGTTTTTTTTTATCATACTAATATACACACTAATATAATATATATATATATATATATTATTCATATATATAGTTATATATAGTATGATCAGAGCCTAGGGCGTTGGGCTGTCTCATCCGAGTTGCGCCTACTCTATGCCCGCGCCCACCTATCTAATTGCAGGCTCGTCTGGCGAACTGCAGCTGACGAAACAACCGCGACTAAGAAAAAGCCCCGCACAGCGATTCTCTGCGGCCCTATAGACCGCGGCCTTTAATGGAACAGGAACAAAAGGCATATTTTTTACCTTTAAAAGTTAGAAAACTCGACAGTCTTGGCAAACTTGTACCATTCTAAAAACCAGTGTAAAACATAGTTATATATATATTATATATATAATAGTATACTATATATATATAAATATATTATATATATATATATATATATATATAATATATATATATATATATATTATTTATATAATATAATATATATCATACTATATATATATATATACCCTATTATATCATAACTAGTTCAGTAGTCTTAACTACAAAAAATTGGCAACTATGGCTCTGAAATTTTCAACTTCTTAAGCGCTCGTGCTGAACCTCCTGGGCGAAAACATGGACCCACAAGGACATGGAAGAGGAAGAGGACGTGTAGATATAAGTTTACGGTTTTAATACAAAAAAAATTAATTAAATTTGTGTTTTCTTCCTTATAAAAGCACGCTTTTATTATCGCACTAAAGTTTACTTTGCAAATAAAATTAGCGAACAGGCACCGGCCGGCGAAAGGTCGCAGGCGCAAAAGCGCATAGGCGAACTAGCGCGCTGATTGTTGACAAAAATATAAGGCGCTAACGCAACTAGGTCCAGCCGGCATAGGCGACAGGCAGCACTCAAAAAAATTATAGCCGCGCCCAGCTCTGATATATAATATATATATATATATATAATAATATAATATATAATTAATAATTTATCTTATTATATAATATACTTATATATACGTACTATATTATATTATAGGGTATATATATTCTCCTATATACTAAACTAACTTATATTACTATATACTATATATATCACATGCGATCTTTAGTTCATAGCGCAGATAAATATGCTTTTTTTTTAACATTTTTTTAATCATATAATTGGTTAGCTATGATGTACTAGCCAAGTGCTGATAATAATTTAAGCATGCTGATGAGCGATATTCAACGATTTTACGAAATTTGAAAGTATTTACTTTAATAAATAAACAAAAAACGTTCATTTGCATGAGGAAGAAAACCGCATTTTAGTGCTATAACGTGAAAGAAATTCAAGGAAGAAAGTAAGAATGGATGGTTTCCTGCCGAGCTTAAAATCACGTTCCGTATTTTTTTTATTCAATATATACATCTACTGTGACTTATATCGATAACAAGAGACATGAAACCCTTGAACTTAGAGGGCAGTAAAAACCGTCAATGAAACCTAACATACATGGATGTGACGGATACCTCTGCACGTAAAAATTCACACCTTCAATTTTTATGGATCGCGAGATAGCAGTTAAAATTTCGACCCAACCTACATGGATATTCTCTTGCCCCGTCAGCACTTTTTCTTCTTGTCTCTCTGGTAAGAATATATGCAATACAAAAAATATTCCCGACGACGATTCGCGCTCTCCCTGGTGCTGTCACATCTTACGTATTCGAGTTAAAAAAAGTACAGTATTATTAAAAATTACTTTTTTGTTAATTTAAAAATTTTTAAAATCTTTTTGCTCATCAGCACTCATATTTATTCGTTAGTATCAGAGATAGAATAACAATATATTGAAAAACAGTCTTAAAAAAACATTTCAGTCTGCGCAAGAAGGAGAATCAATAAGATAGTATATAGTTAATAATATATATATATATATATTATATATATAATCTATTAAATATATATATATATATATATATAATTAATATATATAGTAATATAATATATATATATATATAAATATTATATAGATATATATATATATAATAAAAGAAAAAATAATAAATAATATAATATATATATATATATATTGTGTGTGTGTGTGTGTGTGGGAAACTATACATTAGCTGCGCCAGATATCTTGAAAAGTAAGATATTTACAAGAAAAACAAATACATATTAGAATCGGCGTTATGAAAATTAATGACCGGAGAATGCTCTAAATTATAGAACGAGAACAACTAATTAATTAAAGCTTTAAAAGTTAGATATTGCGTAATCGTTACTATGCGACCAGATTCCATGTTTATATCTCGCCGTGATTTTCGTAGCGAATGCATAATTAAAAAATGTAAATTTAGTTATATTTGAAAATATGTTGTTAGGATGATGTATTTATGTTATGTTCCAATAATGCAGAAAAAGATATGGAGCCATATCACGAAATTCTTTTTTAAGCCATGGTGCGTTTGAAATACAGTAGTAATTATTTATGTATATTTTAAAAATAATTGTTTTGGTTAATAACACAGTGTGTTTCGAGATATCTCGTTACTTGTGGTTCGTGAGTGCAAATTTTTTTTTTAAATAAGTAAGTAAACTCAAGGATATTAAAATACGCATTAGAATGGCAAGGTCGCCGTGGGCCTGGTCTCTGCGGCAATCCCTGTGCGAAGAGGGACTTCGTCACACCTCTGTCCCACTGCGTCGCTCGAGACCCCTAAAATGATAATTTTTCTGTTTTACGTTACTCATTTTTCACTCTTACGCTGATTACATAAATATTCTTGTTCAACTCATGATCTGTTTCTCTTGTTACGAGTGCGTTAGTTTCGTTTATACGTGAGATAAAACTTGTCGCTCGCTGAATGTAAAGTTTTGGCTATATATTATATATTATATATTATATATTATATATTTATAATATATTATCTTATATATTTATATATAATTATATATTTCATATCATATACCAATATATATATAATATTATAAACTATACTTAATATAATATATATTCAACTTATATATCTCAATTTATATTATTATATTATATATTTATTATACTTATATATCTTATCACTTTTACCATATACCAGTACTATCTAATATAACTATATACAAAGGTAGGAGCAATTTAACGCGTTAAAGCGTTAATCCGTTAATTAATTCGTTTAAATTTTTCGTTAACTTTTAACGCTTTCTTTATTCGAAAAAAGTAACGGACTATTACTATCTCGAGTTAACAATTTTCCCCCTAGCAGTGCGTGTAACCGTTCAACTTATTTATGCTCTCGAGTTTATAAAATTATTTTTCTATCAGATTTTTAAATTTGTAATTAGATTCGATTTCGAAAAGAGATATAACTTTCTTCTAATTCAAAATTTCCTAACTGCTCCTCTCACTGTCAATATATAGTTTGTAGTATTAACTCGTTATTAATTCGCAGTTAGTTAATTGTTAAACCACAGGGTTGAGAAGATCCCGAAGTTTTGAGGAATTGTGCTTACGGCTGAACACCACCCCTGTTCAACTATCATTCTCTATGTTCTTTAAATCTATAGCACTTTCCCTCAGTGTTGGATAGCCCGCACATTGTCCTATACCTTATTCCAAAAAATAAGTACAGCCGCTTTATCCTTCTTAACTATCTGCCCTATAGCTCTCACTTGTATTCTATTCTAAGATCTTTTGAAAAACCCTCCTCAACTCCTCACTTCCCTTTTAGACCATCTAGGAATCTCATATCTTTCTTCCGATCACTCAGTACGGCTATTTGTGTGTTTCTCATAAGTCTACTTCGAGCCTATTATCTATTACTTTTTACCTATTTATCCGATCCCTTATGTTGCCGCTCTTAGAACTACTGGAGCTTGCGTTAGTGGCTCTTTGTAACATATCCAAAGCATTTGATCGGCTTTATATGGCACGCATCATTGCTCTTTCTCTCCCCTTCCTTTCCTCCTTCTCTGTTTGTTTACTTTTAATGAGTCTACGCTATTTCTTTCAAGTCGCTTAACACATCGCTATGTTGAATGGAGCTCAACTTCTATACTCTTTTATCTAGTCAAAGTGAGATCCTCACTGTTTCGTCTCATCTCCTACTCTTACAACTCTCTACTTTTCATTAATGATCTTCTCAACCTGCACACATACTTAACTTATATCCACATGCCGCTCGACCTCATTCTTCAAACTACATTTAATTTTCCAATTTAATTCTACTTCTAGATTGCCTCTCGATCTTTAATCTTTTCATTCTTTCTCTCGCTGCTAGTTAGGTGAAGTTTGCAGTGGGTCGTCTATAACCTATGTGAAAATTCACATTCTTAAAAAACCCCACTTCAAACAAATCTACTACTCTACCTATATCAACTCCTATCTACTTATTAGGAACGGTTCTTTCGTCTCTCACTGTGCACAATATATAAATCCCCTTGAGCCTTAACATAAAAATGCGTCTTGGAAACCTCAACCATCACAACGGTTGACTGCTGCCGAGCGCAGCCTCAAAGAAACTGGCGAGTTCTTGTAGACCTTACGGATGTATGTCATTACTCAGTTAATCTCCAAGCTATACAAGGGTCTCATCGGCCTTGTATAGAGTACTGGTCTCATGCTATAAATCTGGGGGGCTCTGGTTTCACCGGCTTTTGAAACATGGGTCAGAGGGTCAAAAAGCCAAAAAGGCTTATCAAACTTATTCTATGTACTTTCCAGTCACTATGAAACCTCAATTCTTTGCGTGCGCTGATTGCTGTGCTTTATCCTGTTTTCTTATAGGTTATCGCAAGCGCTTGTCGACGGGAACTTACCACTCAGCGTACCAACCACCTTATACGACGCCCTCAGTGCACAAGGGGTTGCTGTAAATCCTGTCGCACGAGTTCTTGTGTAGATATTCTGGGTAACTCTGGCTAGTTTGCTGCGGTGTTTCCTTTATATTGCCTGTCCCACCACTGTTCTGTGAACTCCTTCCATCTTCTAGTGTTCCCTGCTGAAATTTAATTCTCCCTCACTTTAAGCCTGCGTTAATTATGTTCATCTTGCGTAATTTGCGCTAGACCGTGTGAAATATTTGGCGTGCAACAATCCCCTACTTGAAAATAGTCTACTGCCCGTGATAGTGTAATGATCAACATTGAATTAAAATAACAAAAGAAAAAAACAAAAAACAAAAAAAAAAATAAAAAAAAAATCTGAAGACGGTATAACGTTAACGATTAATCGTTAACTCCGCTACATTACTTGAACCCGATAAACTCTGTTTATGATTATAACCGCCGCGCTGGTAATTTTCTCTATGGGTCTAACGCACATTAAGAATTAACTGACCCGTTACACTTTCTCCCATTAACGGTTCGCCCACCTTCTGCTAAATTATATAAATATATATATAATAACTATTATAACTATAATACTTATATATATAAATATCTTATATAAATATATATATATATAATAATATATATAATATATTATTATAATATATATATTATATATATACAAATAGTTGCTACATGGCAACCGTTAATTGAGAAAAGTAACGTCGTTAATTTCTTAATCGGGTTAAACAAAAAAAATTACGGCAGAATCATTAAAAGGCGTATTTATCGGTTCTAAAGAAGGATTGATCCTATGTCAGGAAGTTAGAACGTTAATCTGTTAACGAATATAACCGTCTTCATTTTTTTTTTTTTATTTTTTTTTTTTTATCAGTTATATCAATCACCACTCACGAGCAGAGCCCTAATTCCATATCCGGGGTGGTGCACGCCAAAATTTCATCCGCTACGCGCAGAAAGTTACGCAGACATATGAACACAGACAGGCTTTAAAGTGAGGGAGAGTAAATATAAACTCAGCAGGAAACACGGAAGATGGAAGAGACTTCCAGGAAATAGAGGAGTGGAAGAAGAAAAGGAAAACCGCAGCAAACTAGCCTGGAGTTACCAATATCTACCAAAACTCGTGTGGCGCAATTTTACAGCACCCCTTGTGCTTACTAGGCGATACCGTTCGTTCGTACTAAAAGGTTTTGTGAGTACTGCGTAGTTGTAAGGTTATCGCTACGAACGCACCTCGCCGCCAGTGCGCCATACCTATAAAAAAGAGCAGAATAAAGCACCAACATCGCCCGCAAAGATAGAGAGGTTCAAGTCTGAACTGGAAAGTACATAAAACAGTTTATAAGCCTTTCCTGAGCATTTTACTCGACCCTGATCCACCATAGCCGGTTCCCAAACCAGAGACCACCCCCAGAATATGAGAAACAGTACTCATATACAGGCCGGATGAAGACCTTTGGTACTAGGCTTGGTAGTTAACTGAGAAGAAGAAAGAAAGTCTTCGCACGTCTAACAAGAAACATCTCAGTTTCTATTGAGGCCGCCCCGCTAAATGCAACCAGTGTAAATAAGCTTCCAAGGACATAGTTTTTAAAATACGTATAAGCAAGGATTGTTTATATTGTCAACAGCAGAGGAAGAAAGAACAGTCAAAAGAGATAGGAAAAGTTAGAAGGTATTTTAGAGAGGGGAGAATTTGTAGAAAGAAATTTTTAAAGAAATTGAAATTTCACAAGGTTGAGACGACCCTACCCAGAAATCCTATCCTGATTAGCCGAGAATAGAATCCAGAAAGATTAAGACGACGATTCTAGCAAGTAAATGACTGGAAGCAGATTGAACAATGAGTTGAAGAATAGAAGAGAGAATCGACGTTCATCGGGCAAACTGGGGAGAACTAGTAGTTAAGCATAGTGCAGGTGAGACGATCATTAATGAAAAAGAATAACGAAATAAAAGATAGAGATGAGACGCAAACCCTGAGGAAACAATACCACTCATTGAAGAAAAAAGAAGAGAATCGCTCCATTCAACCATAGCCGATGAGTTTAGCGATTGAAATGAAAGCTAGACATCTAAGTAAGCAAAGAAGAAGCAGGAAAGGAGGGGAGCTTGGAGAGCAATAACCGTGGCCATACCCGTCACAAGCTTTGGGATTATGGTCAAGCGCCACTACCGACAAAGTCTAGCCATAGTTCCTAATAAGAGACAGGAAACACAATAAATCGGTTCAAATTAGAAAGTATATCCGCCAGTAGACTTTGAACACCCAAAGCCGTACTAGCCATACGAAAGAAAGATATGAGAATTCCAGAGGAATCTAAGAAGTGAGATTGAGAAGGGTTTCAAACGATCCTAGAATAAGAATACAAGGTAGAGCTATAGGGCGATAGTTAGATAGGATCATAGAGCGGGCTTTCCTTCTTTCGGTAATTAGGTTGGACATTGTGTCGTTGCATTCTCAATACACTGAGGGATAAGCTTGCTAAGTATTAAGACTATAGAAGAATATAGTTCTTTGAACGAGGATTAGAAAGTCTTGTAACTATTCAGAAAACTCGGATTCTTTTTTCCAACCCCTTGTGTTAGAACATTACTAAACTGGATAATGACCCAGAAAAGTAAATAATAATAATAACACACCTAATATGCCTTACGTACGAATACTACAGGGATATTTGAAAAAAAAAAAAAGTTTTCTTATGAAATTGAATCTAATACAATTCGAAAATTATCATAATGCCAAACATGCTAAATAAACCTCGTAAAATTAACCCAGTTTAACCCTAGTTAATGGATGTAGCGGGAAAATTTAACTCGTTAAAAGAACCTTTTTGAATGTTTTTTCGAAATTAACGAAACGTTAAAAGTTAACGAAAAAATTGTAACGAGTTAATTAACGGATAACGCTTTAACGCGTTAATGCCCATCATACTCTAACTATATACCGATATAATATATATATATATATATAAATTATAATAATATATACTATAATTATATATATATTATATATATTATATAAATGATTATATATATATAATTATTATAATACATATATATATATATATAATATATATAATAATATATATAATATATATATTATATACGGACTTCGCATACAACATTTAAAGAACAACAGTTTCGAACCAAAGTAACTGGACTAAAAAGTAACGGTAGAAAAAATAACGGAAGTTATTCGGTGCCACTACAGAAAGAAAAAAGTACGAGTCCGTTAACACCTTACGATGCCAAAAAACTATTAAGTATAAGCAACGAGTAGTATGCCAACACACTCTCTCTCTCTCTCTCTCTCAATATATATATATAATCATAATATATAATTATATACTATATAATATATATATAATATAAATAATATATATAATTATATCAACTATCATACATAGTACATAATATAGTATTACATAGTGAATAATGATTATAGGTAAAACTTTGCCTTTAAAAGGAATTAACCGAATAAATTCAACGAACGACTGTTAAACAGATCTTTATTTATTTTTTTTTTAACTAAGGAATCACCCAAAGATTAAAATACGCTAACGAAGGAACAAGAAAGGTCAGGTCTCTCGGCCTAGAGGGGACGACGGGGGGTCCTCCGTCTTGCTCAGAGCCCCTATTAAATAAAAAAATTTTTTTTAAATTTAAAAAAAAATTAACAAAAATTAACATGATAAAAAAATATAAGAGACAAGATATATAACTGCAACTCTTGTGCTCCTTCTTATGGAGTTTTAGCTAACACGTGAACACTTGACAGGGCTGCACGAGTATAGCGTTCGGCGATTTTCGATGTCATGTCTTATTTGTTAACTTCCTTTTAAAGGACAGTAATTATATATTTATATATATATTAAATATAATATATAATATATATATATATATATTATATAATATATTATATATATATAATTAATATATATATATATATATATAATATTATATTATATATATATATACTGATATATTATTATATATATATCACTAATATATAATATATATATATAAAATAATATTATAATAGTTATATATATTATAATATTAATATATATATATATATATTTATATATATATAAATACTAGTCTATATATAAATAAATATAATTATATATATAAATTATAATATATATTATATATAATAAATATAAATATATATATATATATATATATGATTTACTTTAGGACAGGCATGTACAGAACTACCAAATCCTACACACAACAAATGACATTTTTATAATCAACCCGGACAATTTATTTTTTATATTTATTATTTATAGTTTTAATAGCCGACTGGGGACAGATGGGACGAAGTCCCCCCGTCGTCCCCCACTGAGGCCAAGACCCGGACTCCTTATATCTTTGCGGTTTACCCTTGTGTATTCTTACGACTTTAGTTAACAATATATATATAATTATAAAAGAGAACAAAAATTATTTTCTCGACCGAGCATGATAAAAAGCCAATTATTTCTCGGCATAAACTCATGTGCGTCCTTCTAATTGCAAGAAATGGAAATGCGAGCATATGATTCGATTACACTATCTTTAATGTATATTACCCCTAGATTTACATTAAAAAATATGAAAATCTTATTTAAGACTTTCTTCTATTTTTTTATTACATTTTTTTAAAACTAAAATTCTTTCACCGGATAACACAGATAACACAACTCATTTTCCACGAACTAACAACGACATAGATATGGAGCATTTTCAAAAGCCTATTTTATATTACTTATTTATATAATAATTTGCTTAATATTTTTTTGGTTACCATAAGGCTGCGTATCACCTACATTGGTTATAATTATTTTTAACCACAGAAACTCTATATATTTACATCAACATCGTACCACGTACCACGTACCACGTACCAAGTACCACGTACCACACCGTACAGATTTGTCGTTTAATCCTAGTTCATACACGTTTGCATGTGTAATCATGTAATCATGCTACGTTTACTTGTAAAAATTTACTGTGAATGCATTCATACATCTTATCATTTGGTGAGGGGAGTAATTAGATAATGATAGTTATAAAGATATACCCTAATAATAGTTGAGTAGAGAATCATCTACATAAAGATATATATATCATATAATGTATGTAATATAGTATATATATAATATATATCAATATATAAACCCTAATAGCACAAATACAAACCCATTAAATATAATGTAAATATATTAATAGAAAAAATATCGTTGACTAGGCTAAAGAAGAATTGCAGAGAGGGAGTCGGAGTTCAGTGAGCGGCGAAGGTCGGGGACGTCGGTAGTTTGTGAAGAGGTGGAGTCAGGAGTCTTGCAGATGTGGGGGGTGTAATTTTGAGCATGTCCCGAAGGAGGTGAGTAGTCAAGGATCGAGGAGTACGGCATGGGTAACTTTTCAAGGGAAAGGTACGGAAGTCGGAGTCGGATAACTTTTCGAAGTGATAGAGTTGGTGTAAGAGTCGTGAAGAAATGATTAAACTGACAAAGGAAGTTTATAAATTGTTATGACTCTGTGTGCAACAAAGTGGACTCAAATACTTAACATTCGTGCAGACAGTGGGTGTGATATAGACTTCAGTCGAGGTTGTCCGAGCCTATATCAGCAATTGCAATTGAGCAGAGAGACTTCGAAGGAGTGTATGTTAAAACACAAGCACCTCCATATAATGTCAGTGACATAATAGCTTACTGTATATAATTACAATTTCAACTTCAACCTTATACACAATCAAAATTTAATGATTAGCTAGTGGAAAGAAATGAAAGAGACTCCATGGTACGAAGAGAAATTTCTCTCTATTATCTGCCATTTATATTATACTGGCTGTTGTTTATATTGATCCAACCTACAGGGAGCTTAACTGAAGAGCAACAACAAAAAGCGTTAAATCTGCACTTTGCAATTGTGGCCTATTGTGCTGTTATTAAAAGGAGAGTTGCAGGAAGTCACAGAAGAAATATGGCATACATCTTAAACATCTTGTAAGCAGTGATCTGATTGAAGACAATACATACAACTACTGCTACCCGATTACTACCGTGTCTACAAGTCCCATATCGTATCAGAAAAGATTATATCAGATAGCAGGTTAGTCTAGAAAGCTTCTTAGTGTATCCCCAGCTTAGCCGAATAGCGTCGAGTATGCTCAGAGGTGACCAGAAAGGTCTGGCAGAAGTCAGCCTCCCCACGTAATCCTGTACAACAATATATCTCGACCGTTATACTTTTATTAATTCCACTTAGAGGAAGATTTCCTTTGCTGCGCTTGAAAGATTGAGCTTTAGAGAGAAATGTTTATGTAACTTTTCTGTTAAGGAGTAAGTAATCTAACACATTTAAAGATACTTAAGATAGTATCAAGAAAATTGCTGTTTATGTCTTAACCTCCATACGCAAGTAAACGTGAAACTGCTATTTTTATCATGCTACTTACTGACATTATAATAAAATCAGGACCAAGGAAGAGGATAGAGGAAACCTGCAGATGCTATTCTAATTTTTAATAATAACTTTATACCTTCATGGTAGTAGAACTGATATTAATGATATTAAGATTCATTGTAAACCTAAAGTATAAATAGTTTAATTACATAGTATTATATATATATAGATCATGAGATATAAATAGTATATATAATATGAGGAGTTTATATTATATATATTAATCCTATATATTATATATTATATATATATATATATATATTTGATCTATATACTATTAATATAATATATAAAGTCATGCATAATATATGAGAGATAATAATAGGTAGTACAATATAATTATTTAAATATAATGATTATAAATATAAGATAATAGTTTTATTATATTTTAAATGAATATTCACTATTCTATCCGTATGACCTCTTGCCACTATTAACTCTTATAATGTTTGTTATCAAATAAATTCTCTGAAATGAGAGCATTTGAAGTCTACTTCCAGTTATAATTTTTCAAAATATATAATAAGAAAATCCATACAAATAATATCGTTTATCCAAAGCTCTCATTAAGTTGAAGAATATGAATGTATGTTGCATTAATAGAAATGATGGGTGGAGAAAAACATTATGTGTTGAAGTTTTCGTAACGATATATTCATTACGTTGTATATAGGTGCTGTTGTTCCATAGTAGGGCTTATCAGTATATATACAAAACGTGTAGCCCTATTGATATACTCATCTTTATTGAAAATATTAATTTAATTATTTATAACATAGATATTATATTAAATCTAATCATCAAAAATTCCCTCTCGGATAAATAAAGTATAGGATAATCATTATGTATTTAATTAAATTATATATTAGTGAGGGTATAATTTGAGTTCTTATTTGTAAACAGATTGGACTTCTTATTTGAGGTCAAGATGTAATATATAATATAGATATATATATATCTGAGTAATGTAGAAGTGATTGAAATTACGTTATAAATGGGGAGATAAATAGCGGAGATCTTGGTACCAGACGAAGATGAGCAATGAAATCTACTGATAGTAGTAGATATATTATAGTTAATTCAATCAACTCCAGTTTATATCTATATTGTAGAGTAGCGCACTGCGAGTAAGCTTTCATATTTAATAGATAGTAATATAGGATATAATATATATTTCTTTCCGTTCTACTCTTAAGGATAAGATTGCACTTCTATCCGCATCTACTAGTATGCATGGAAAGTCACAGTTCAATGTCAACAGTCGCCATAAGACTTAAATGTTGGCTTTACTCGAGATTGACGGTCCTCCCTCTCGTACCATATCGAGGCACAACATATGTCACATGCTCTCCATCTTGTTTCGAGGACGTGGCAGTGCTCTGTCTCAATGACCAAGTGGATAAGAGTTCTCTAAGCAATATTATGGGAACCTTTCCAGTATAGAGTAGTGTCCTTTCTTTATCCCATGCAAAACTCTGCAGCGCGCAGGACCAATCTCTTTCTTTGTGTGTCCATACACTTGAAGCCATTTTCTTATTCTAATTTATCTCTCCTGCGGGTTTAGTGCCCGCAATAATTAGTGATGCCC
>JABUQX010052592.1:27500-58407 GCA_015478945.1 Trachelipus rathkii | reverse complement strand
CCGTCATCCATGCCACCATACCTTCTCCTGTTTTGACATAACTTCAACTCATTTTAGTCCATCAACTCCTGGGCTCTTTCCATTCTTTTAAGGCCACTTATAGCTTGTTCTCACTTACCTCGCCATGTCATCGGTTCCAAGTCTCCTGTTCTCGTTCCATTTGTAGGTCGTATCCCCCCATATATTCAATATCGCCACCTACATCTTATAATTCATCAAAAATAAACCCTTTCCATATCTCCTCGACCTTTTCACTATCCATCAATTAGGTACTCATCTTTGTTAAATAATCACATTCGTTGTTAGGTATTCAATCTTTGTATCCTTAATCTCTTTAGCCATTACATAAATTTCAAGTCTCCTAGTGTCCTCATGTCATCCTACAGTTCTCCTCCAATCCATTTCCATGATGAGTCGATGTTTCTTCTCTTTACTACTTCTGCTTGATTTCTCGCCAGAACATAAGCTTGTATATTTTCCTATGTCCTTGTCTTCATCCATAAACGGTATTTCTTGTTTTTTTTTCTTATACTACATCTTTGACTTCCTCATTCCACCAAACTAATAATATTTTTTGTTCCAATCACTTCTCGTGCAACCGACTCCACACGTTCTCTGAAATCTCTCCAGCCTTCCTCTACTCGTTCGACAGAAGTTCCTGAGATACCTCACTATTTGTCTAACTTAGCTTTGTTTGTTGTTGAAATCTTCTCTTGTGTTTTCATCCTTTAATTTTACAAAACAGTATCAATCTCTGGTCACTTTCTTCGGTTTCTTCCTTTGTCTAAATCATATGTTCTCCACCACAAGTCTGTAATCCGTTTCAAGAGGCACTAATGGTATGCTTTTAACATCCATGAACACCCTCTTTTCATTACACATCATTTGATCTATCATAGATTTTTCCGTGTATTCCTGGTTTTCTGAATTTCACAGGTACCATGTCTAGTTTTTATTCTCCCCATGATTAAAAAAGATGCTGATGATCGCTGCACCATTTCTTATGGCAAAATCCACTAGTCTCTCCCTCAATATTTCTTGCTCCTATTCTGAATGCCCCACAATTGTTCCCTCCCCTTCTCTCCTCACTCCTACATGACCATTAATATCTCCCATAATTATTATGTGTTCTCTTCTTCTTCCATCATATACATCCTGCAAGGTCTCCATAAACTCTATCTTCTCCTCCGTAGGTCTTCCCTAATGCGGTGCTTGGACATGAATAAAGCTCAACTTTGACTCTCCACCTTTCAACGTCATGGCCATAATTCTATCGTTCACTAATACCATTTCTATTCACTTTTTACACTGTTTTGGTTGTCCATAACACAATCGCTACCACCGTGGTCTTAGTCTCTTCTCTCTTACCCTACAACCATGACATATACATTGTTTGTGTATTTCGTTCCACTCCCTCACCCCTCGCCCAAGCGCCCAAGACCTATCCCCACGACTCTCTCCACTCATCCAGCTCACAGCCCTCCCTCCTCCTATTCCAGAGGAAGGTGCTCGCCGTTTATTGTAGCACAGTTGTATGATAAATCCATTGTCCTCAGTAGCCTTGCACCAAGCTCGCCGAGGTCGGAAGTACCCCGCAGAAAGTCTGTCCCGTTATTCCGGCAGGGCACAAAGCAAAACCAACGTTTCACGAAGAACATAAAAAATAATAACGTGTTCACTGTATCTTTATACGCCTCGCCGGCTTGCCACCTAGGCCCAGTCGCTCAGCAGACCCTCCTCCTTATATCCGGACTTTTGGGAGACCGAAGAACCACTGAAGGGATTCATTGATCCCTGTGGTAGAGCATGTTTTAATATGTACTATATACTATATATATATACTCATATATATATAGTATATTACTATCTATATATATAGTACTATATATACTAACAATACTCAGTAACAGATATACATATACATAATAGAGTTATATAATTATATATAATCATATATATATTATATATAGGTATATATTAATTTAACAAAGTTACGCAGATCATACCTATAATTGTTTTTTTTTTACTTTTCACGGTCAACCTATTGTAGACGTTACTTAATACCCATCATGAACACATTTTATTTATCGCAAATAGGTGACAGA
Organism: Trachelipus rathkii; assembly: GCA_015478945.1. Lineage (NCBI taxonomy): Eukaryota > Metazoa > Arthropoda > Malacostraca > Isopoda > Trachelipodidae > Trachelipus > Trachelipus rathkii. Next base: position 56,302 of record JABUQX010052592.1, on the reverse strand, counting down.
ACATTTAACTTCCTGCGAACAAGCTTACCTATGCACTCATTAAAAAAAATAAAATAAATAAAAAAACAATAAATAAAATATATACAATATTTCGTTATTTTTTTCCAATAAATTGCTGAAAAAATATCTTATTAATTTACATCACTTACCATAACAATTTCGAAGTTACATTATCTCCAACTGTAATACATCTCAACTTACCTTAAAATGATATCAAACACTCAGAAAAATTTTTCTTAAGAGAACTTGGATAAAACCAAGCGATTATTGTTGATGAACTTCAACATTCCGACTTTTCCCACGTGAATGTCAGAGTCTTAAGTCATCTAAACCAGTAATAAACAATGTCAAGTAAATCCTCTCTCTTTTTTTTTTGCGGAACAAGACTGACCGACACTGGACAACCAAAAATAATAATCCTAATGATTGTTGTAAAAACCTCTAAATTTGAAAACAAAAAAGTTTAAAAACAGATAATAAAAATTAAAATTGGTAAACATTAACATCATAGTGGATAAATGATCCCCACCACTACAAAGGCTTTCCTTACATACTATAAAATTCTCTCTCTCTCTCGATCTCTCTCTCTTCTACTCTTCCTCTCTCTCTCCTCTTCTCTCTCTCTCTCTCTCTCTCTCTCTCTCTCTCTCCCTCTCTCTCTCTCTCTCTCTCGATTACGTATTCGACGAAATAATAATAAAAGGGGTATCACTACTCCTTCAACTAGCAGATGCTGGTACTAATAAAATAATAAAATAATAATAATAATAATAATAATAATAATATTAATAATAAAATAATAATATAAATAATAATAATAATAATAATAATGAATAATAATAATAATAATAATAATAATAAAATATATAATAATATTATAATAATAATAATAAAAATAATTAATCTATAATAAAATAAATCTCGTCCAGAAAAAAAATGTTTTAATGATTATAATTAAATAACTTTAGAAAACCATTATTTCTTAAAAGTCAAAACATCTTAGGGAAATTTTCTCGGGCGGCACTAATTTTTCTTCGCTAATTATCTACCTCACTCACTGTACAAATTCAAGTACAAATTCCCAATAATTTATTTCCTAATTCACTCTCATTGGAAAAATTATGCGAATAGCAAAAGTTGTCAATTTTGTAAGTCTGAGAATGAAGTGTTTTATGTGAAACGGATAAAAAGATCATAGTAATCAGCAAAAATTGAGTTAATTGTTCTTGTGTATATTACCTTCAAGCATAAAATTCTGAGTCACCGGTAGTTCATTTATATTACTATATAATTAAAATATAATATTATATTATTATGATATATATTATATATATATTATATATATTATATATATATAATTATATAAATATACTATATATATACAATATTATATATATATACAATATAACTATATATAACTTAATAATATATATAATAAACATAATTATATAATAAATAAGGATATACTAATAGATGATATTTATTAGAACTATTACTAAGTATAATATAAACACTTAAGAATAAGCACCAGATACTATAATAGAATCCCAATTATTTCATTGATAAAGAATAAGAAGAGAGATAGAGAAGTATGACAGAGAATTAGGAGCAGTGAAGAGAAGACAGAGAGAAAATAGAATAATATAGAGAATGGAGAGTACACGAAGTAGAGAGTTCATTGTGATAGACCACGAAGACGAAGAGAGAAAGAGATAACTCACAAAAGTATATTTAGATGAATCATTATAGAACTTAGATATCAAGAACTGAACTAGAGAACGATGACGAAGAGAGGGATCAGAAGATAAGAGAAGAAAATGAATTATCATATATAGCGTGTTGTAAAGTGAGGAGCTGTAGGATGAAAAGCAACATTGTACGGTCCACAGTGTTCGGAAAAGTTAGATGATAGCGAAGGAGAAAAAGACAAGAAACCAAAGAAGTAATGTGTGCTCACGACTTGACAATTTTGGGACATGACATTTAGAGAAAGAAGAGAGAGCAAGAACAAATTTTTGCATGAATAGTAATAGAATATATTATAGATCGAGAAGAGATATAGTCTACAAGAAGAGAAGAGAAGTACTGATTAACAGTAATGACTATCATGAATCAGAAAGACAAGAAGATAGAAAGTAATAACAGTAATATAGATCAAAATAATAATAATAATCCTAGTGGGATGAACCACATCTCTCGCCAAAGAAGGAGGCAGTGTTCGTGAATATTGAAATCGTGGTTGAAATAGAAGCGGGAAAGATGTCGTCGAATTTGGACAATAAGATGAAACGAAATGGAAAAAGAAATAATGGTGTGTGTGGGTGGGCTGCACTGAGGCTCTGATGGAAAATGAAATGAAGCGGAAGTCACGTTGTATGTGTTATAGTTGTAAGGATAGATGCACATAAATAGGTGTCCAGAGACCGCAAATTTTTATTTAGATTCGATCAGATCGTTACTACGTATTTGATGAGTACACATATATTGGATACTACTCGAGACATATTGATATAAGACTTACTATGAATGATTCTTAATTTATTTTACTTTTATAGAGATACTAATTACATTATAGGATATTAGGAAAGATTTAATATATTAATTAATTCTTATATACATTTATATATATACTATATATATTATATATATATACTAAGAGAGAGAGAAAATTGTAAGAGGGATTTTATTGATTTTTTACTTACTTTTACTTTTCGTTCGAAAATTTCTATACAAAAACAAATTATTTACCTCCCCCAGTTTATCAGGGCTCGAAGCACGGGGACAAGAGACCAAACGTATAATACCCGAGAGAGGGCGAAAATTGGCGCCAGGAAAACCACTCCCACACCCAAAGTCCATTTAATAGCGGCGTCGGAACTCATCTCAGTGAGTCGGGTATTAGTCTCCACCCCGTCTCCACGCACAAGACGCGAGATACCCGACTTCCTGCCCAATCTTTGCGTTTTACCCTATGGTATTCCTTTTAGTTAAAAAAAACAAAAAAAGAACAATCTTACTTCCAAAACACTGTATTCACTTTAACTAAAAGGGCAATAACCATAGGTAAACCCCAAAATGGCAGAGTCGCACGCTCTCTCGGCCCCCCGTGGACGAGTTGGGACCACCCCCACCTCTGTCCCCCGTCCGGCTCAAGCCCACTAAATGGGGGAAATAATTTTAAAATATTTTCAATTAATAAGCAAAAAAAAAAAAAAAAAAAGAAATAAAAAAAAAATTTAAAATCCCACCCTTAAATTATTCCGCTTGATCAAAATAATAAATTTTGTTTTACTGTTAGAGGCCGTTTTCGATACACACCGATTCACTTGATTAGGCATTAAAAAAATCTGGACTCATCTTATTATATATAATACATATATATATAATATATATATAATATACTTATACTAATAATATTTACTAAGAGTAATATATATAAAGTATATATATATATATATACCTATACTAAATAGATATGATTATATATATACTATAATATAGTAATATAATATACTATTATATCGATACTATATATAAGATCACATAGTAAGATATACATATATCATATGTACTTATATAAAAATAGAAGATTATAGCTAGAGACATTGAGACTATCGAATATGATAATGTATTTACTATATGAAATATTATATGTATGATGATTTAAACTAAGTTATATTACAGTTAACACTAGTATCGTTACCGTTATGCTACTAGGATAAAAAGAAGGTAGAAATAAATACTTTAAGTACGAACACTATGTTGACACAAATAAGAAAGATGTTAAGGTCCGGAATAGTAAACTAAGGAAATGTAAATTAAAAGTAAATTTATAAAAAATTAAAGCAATGGAACGTCAAAAAACAGAAAAAAAAAGGAAGGCGCGTGTCAGAGGCTCACAAACCATAAAGGTGGTTTGAATTGTCTTGACGAAAATGAAAAAAGGTACAACCATCAGTACCTGAAGATTAATGGTGAGGGAATTAGTGTGTTAGCAAAGGCCTATAAGAGTATTAATAAACTGTAGATAAAGATTATGAAGAATAAGTAGATGAACGGTATAATAATAGAGATAATACATAACTAGATATGAGTTAAGATTAGATTATGAATAGTAGAGATCATAATAATAGATATATTTATATATATTAGTAAGATTATAAATTAATAGAATTACACTAATGAATGGCACAACCGGACGCCGGACGTCACTATATATGATACTATAGGGTAGACTTTAATAACGGAACGATAAGGGTATTCACTAAGGATAACTAGGGGGATAATTTAATCGGACCAGATCTCAGGGATGCCAGTAACGGCTCCGGAATGTAAGTCAGGTGATGCGTAGGGAGTACGGTACGGATAGTCCTAGGTGAACTCATAGTGTTACGGGCGGGGAAGAGTAGCCAAGACCTACCCCAGCCAAGGCGAAAGTCCTGAAAAGAGAAACCATGGAATATAAAGACAAGAAAAAGCGTTGAAATTTCTTGATTCAAAGAAGTAAGAAGTAAAAATTTGTATTCAAAAGAAGTTTGAACTGAAGAAAGGAAGCCAATTCCCGATCCAGAAAAATAAGATAGAAACACAGAAGATATAAAAAATAGAAGCTTTTACTATATTTGTGATTTAAAGAATTAAATAAAAAAACATATTGAATAGATGTCATAATTTCAAATTGATGAATTACAAAAAATTGTTAATAGTACTGAAGGATATATGATTTTAGTATTAAGGGACGCTCCGACAAGTAGATGTTAGTTTTATTAACCTGCACAATAAGAATAAAATTATAATAGCAGTTTTCATGATTTATATAAGATAATAAGATGAAAGAAATTTCTAATAAAGAATTAAAAATGAGATAATGTGCGAATACATTGATGAAACCTTTATTCCGCAGATACAAGAAATGAGGTAGTGGCTTATGTGCGAAACAGTTGATAGAAGGAAGGAAATACTGACTAGTGAGTTGGAAGTTTGATGATAAATCACTCATGTTGCATGATAATAGAGCTCTAGAACTATTATTCATAGTATTAATGGAAAGACGGGAAAAGTGAAGATATTAATTTATTATTATCATCTATGTATAGTGTGATGGTGTGATGTATATGTAGGTTAATTATTGCAATAAACTAATTCAGATTTAGGGTGATGATCAGGATTGCAGTGTAGTAAATAATATGGATGAAATATAATGTGTATAATATTAGAATTATGTCACTCATCTCGAAAAGTGGTTTTAATTTAAGTAAATTATTCGACTATCTTGATAGAAATTGTATTCGAAGTTGTCCGTGAGGAGATAAGCCAGTAAGGTGATGATAAAGGAGATACAGTCTTAGCATTCCTCGGTAAGTGAGTAGTGTCATAAATACTAGTGGAGAAACAGAGTAAGCATAAGAGCGATAGGCCTAAAGTATGAGGTAGATGGAATGACGTAGGTGAAAGTGAGTTAGAAAACCTCTATACGTAGAGTAAGAATACCCTAGATAGTCTGAATAAGTGATGAAGGAGTATTTGAGTGAGAGCTAGTTAAATGATAACTATGAGTATATTAATATAAGTGGGAAATAGAATTTGAATATAATAATATATAGTAGAATAAAGGAATAGATATGAGTAAAAAGTAGTTAGGTTTATATACTAACCAACGAGTATTTGCAAACATATTAAAATACTCACGTAAACACCCTCGAGTAACACAGATCACATATAAAGTGATATCAGTTGAGCTGCGGAAGAATGCGGCCGAGTCATCGTACGGCCTCGAAATGATGCAAGAAACAAGTTTGTGACCTCTGATAGTGGGGTGAATAGATTTTGAAAGACTCCATAATGTTCTGCACCAACTGGCACAAATAAGTCCAGGAATGGCCCAAAGGTCTTGCTCTATCACTCCTTGTATTGTTTTGAAAACTACTACTGTTCTCATTTAAATAGTGTGCAGAGGAATATAATATAAAGAATGGTTGATTAAGAACCATAACATCAACAAACAGGAAATTAAAAAAATACAACTTAATATTTAGAGTTTCAGTATTCGAATCACAGCAATATGAAATAATTAAACGGGAAAACACACTATGGCAGTATGAATCTTATGGTCTCGGTGTAAGCTTCTGAATGAAATCAAAAGAAATTGACGCATAGAGCGGTAAGAAGACATGGCAGTTGATGAAGCGATTGATCTTCTTGATTATTACTATAGAATAGCTGAGGGAATGCTTATGCTAATGTCTGCATTATGCATTTCCACCGGTTTTATTCACTAATTCTAATTATCCGAACTACGGGTTATGATAAAAACATTTAAAAGATGGATGGCTAAGGAATAGCGTGTAAATCACGTTATGGCAAGATTATAATATTTACCGACTCTAGACTTCACCTTTTTCAATTAATTTCCACACTCTCGAAACCACAACTCGACATCTTCCGACTAACACACTAACAATCGACACTCATTATCACCGACACTATTATCTTACACACCGACATCACTCTGACACTATTGATCTTTCCAGAAACTCCGTGATCAACTCTCTATCACAAAATTATTACAAACTCACGAACTCATTACGACACACTCTGGATCTCCGAGACTCCGAGTCTCCACACAATCTCGTAGAATGAACATAAATGTAATAGATAGACGTTAGAGTGATTGCTCACTCATATACCTATAAATATGGAGATAATTAGATTATTATTATATATTTGTGTATGTCGAAATCTGATGAGAGTAGATTTGTAATGAAGTAATTGGATTATAGAGTTGGACAGTAGTTGATTATATAAAAAGATGTTGAATGAGTAAACGTTAAGATAATCTGATATAATTATGATTATATGGTTGTGAAGTGAGACAGCCTGTGAGTGTAGTAAAGATAATTTGCTTTAGATTGTGAGCAGTGAGTACTAATGTGTACTGGTTTTAAATATATATATAAGTAATATACTAATTAGTTTGCGAATTAACATAAGATAAATAACGTTGATAAGTATGCAAAGATGTAGTAGCAAATGTGAATGGCTATAAGATAAACGTGCTTGGTGATATTCATATATTGACAATTATGATATCGTTGATGCAAAGGACAAGTTCATGTCGAGTGCTTTAGAGTTACTGTTGATAGGTAAGGTTATGTTTAATAAAATATTATTATATGATATTTTTTTAAAATTAATATACACAAAATACAATTAAGGCCTCGATAGTAAGACCGTATAATTAATTCAAAGTGGAAAACTAAAATAGAATCACACGCGTACGTTCCTCTCTACAAAGAAAACGTAGTTATATATAATATATATAAATCATAACTATAAATAACACTGAATAATAACGCTCATTACTCCCGTAATATAACTCGGCAGTAACTGATAAACGAGTAAAACTTAACTTATTATATTATATTTCCGACCTAATATAAACTATATATATATATATATAGAGTATACGCATACTCGAACCTATACCACCTCTATTTATGTATTTATAGAATCATATATATTTATATATATCATAATATATATGACATTATAACCCGCACGACGGAACGGAGCTCGTAATCTCAAAATAAAATTTTCACAGGTAGTACATCTATAATGATTACTAATATCAGATTTATTTAGGTCGAATTGAAAATTGTATGATTTATTTTTTTTTTTATCTTATATTTTGTGATTAGTGTGTACCGTTCCTAGGCCTGTCCGCACACACCAAAATTTTAACTCTGTGACTGTATTATTTATGAATAAACCTTATTTAACACCGGCGATAGTGCGAGATGCGGACGCGCCCGAGTCAGTACACTGGAAACCAAGCACTTTCAAGGGGCGTACCGTTGTGCCATAGTGATCACCGATTATGTAAAGATGGTGAGGGCAAAATAGTTATTCTAGACGACCCCTCACTTTCCTAAACAACAATTTTCCCTCAATAAAGATGCTTTGGGTTATGGGACCCTCCCTGAGGGTCGGCGACAATAAAGTCCCTATATTACACCCATATTCCCCGTGTAAGTCACTAAAGACCCAAATAGAACTCTTAGACCCCTTCTCCTGCTGACCTATATATACTCACCTTTAGTGTGATATTCTTTCTAATTATCTATTATTATATCTATATTATACTCTATAAATAATATTTTACCCATAGTATGATTGCAAATAAAGGTTTCAATTTCCTATATGTACTATACCTATTATTGTAGTTTTTTGAGATATAGAAATATTATTATTTTTTATTTTTTTTTTATTTTCATGATCATTCATTAACACATCTATTTATGTACATAGAGGCTACCTGTGACAATGTAGTGTGATACTCGAATCTACCCTATTGCCCCGTTGATAGCGTAGAAATGTTAACTGTTTTAACCCAGTATATATATAATCAATATATATATATATAGTACTTACTAACACTTTGAACAAGAAATATTTATTTCGTTTTTTCTTTATTATATTACCTATTACTCCAAATAAATTACGTTTCTACACCTCCAAAATTATAAAATTATTTTATTAATCTTTTCTATATATTACTATAATAGAATAATATATATATATATATAATAATATTATGAACAAATTTAATTAGAAGAGAGGAAGACGTAATCTATATAATCTATATGAAATAGAGGATAATGAGTATAAGAAGAACTATATAAGAGAAGCTGAACATAGATCATCAGATTTACGTACTTTAATTCTTCATTATAAATATGACTTATGATGTACCCATAAAACAGAGTGAGTAATTTTGAACAGTTTCTTCTCACATAAAAAATCAAGTATTTTTCATTTTTGTAAAAAGCCATTATCGAAAAACACTTAGTCTACAGAATGATACGTATCATTATACGAATAAAGAATACACTATTATTATCTTAAACTATAATTTAATTTATTTGTTTCAGAAAAATAAGAAATTTATATTATCATTTCCATACCACACATATGACATTATTTAATTATTACAGGCAATCAACGTACATATTGGATCACTGCCGTTAACTTTCTCCTCACTTCTAAAAGTTGCACTTGCTTTTGTCGAGCAACCTAAACAATGTACCTCCTTTTTGTATAAAAACTAGCAGCATATCTTCAGGCTGGCCACCACTTCATCTTATTGTATGCAACTATTATTATCTACCTCATTTAATTTATTATTAAAATAGGTAATTTATATATCATAAAATAAAGAAATATTTAAAATTATTTAAACTTACTATTAATAATATATATACAATCCTTCACTCACAAATACATGAATTACGATTATTGAATTAAAATCATAAAAATGCCGTTACATGAAATAGACTGTTATAATTCAAATTGTATACATAAACAATTATATCATATGTTAGCTAAGACACTTCAATACGAAACATATATTGTCAAATAAATATTTATTGAACGATAGAAAGAATGTTCGTGTGTAAAAATACACGCCCGTCAACGATATTTATACCTAAACAGTCATATATATAATGGTTTGATAATCATAGCTCAGAAGTCGATAAAATACACAGCATGTTTTCACTTTAATAACCATAGTTATGACTACTACTACCTATCACACATATCTGTAACTGTAGAACATCAAAAAGCTTCTTGCACATCACTTGTACAAAGAAAGCAATTAATAAATAATTCAGGCGTCAACCATGTCATAAGCTTGACGTCCCACAAAAACGATACATTTTGATAAGGTTGCAAATTCTATGATTTAGTCAGTATCGAGCTGTGATTGTGAGTGCTTTGGAGTAGTTGTATTTTTCCGCGAACACCTTCAGCCCTTTAATAAATCAAATGAATACTGGCGGGTATTTAAAAAGAAAAAACACAATTAATTATTATTATTAGATACATAATGAAGCTATTTTAAATAAATTAATTAATTTCGTCTTTCTTTGATCAAAACTCTATGTCATGTGATTATAAATGAGGATAGCTTGATCCCGTTTCCAGAAATGTGGTACGGCTTTATTATTATATTAAATATATTATATTATTATTATTTATTATTATATTATTATATTATATATTATTTATATTAAAGATATTATATTTATATATATAATGTCAATATTAAGAAAAATAAATGATAGTAATATAATGTTATTAGTCCTAGGATGCCTTAATTTCAATGAATCAATCGCATGATAGTTTTACGAATATGGTTTACTGCGAATACATTAATGAAAAGAATAAATAAGACCAAGCCACACAGACCGTGTAGAAAGTAAAGATTAGAAATTTATGCAAGCTATATTATGCGATTCTCAAAGATGGGCTGTGCGTTTGAGGTACGTAAGAAAACATCTGTGCTACTCCGAGGGTTGATAGAAGGTAACAATAAGGATATTTTGTATAAACTAAACGTTTATAAGTTAATATTGATTTTAATTAGTGAAGATTTAAATAACACTCTAGAAAGCATATAAATTAACAAATGATAAGATCTTCCTAGTATTGAGTGTTTAAAGATTTATATGATCTATGGTTTGATATGCAGAAGAGGAAAATTACAGGAGGTTTGTTTCAATGTACTGTCCCCTGTAGAATGGGTAAAGACGCTGAATACATTCGTACATCGCCAAGTGAATGACAATTGAGACGAGACAATGGTATATAGGGAGTGGAGAGAGCATCATTACCAGAGACATGAGCGGCAGAGCTGACATGTGTCTGAGTTTGATCAAAAACGCAGTGAATATTCGTTGAGGAAGGAAGTACGAAAAGTTCCCTCTCTTCCCTCGTTGACTGGAGTTAATGTACACAGAGACAGCTCTTCAACATGCCCCCAAAAGAAAATGAATCTAGGGGCGTTTGAAGTACGGAGGCGAGATCTTGGCAATCCACACAAACCAGCGTCCCGACCTCTCCCTAATTCCATTTGTGACAGTGCGATAGTAGACTGTGGTTCAGATGCGCCCTTAACTTGGATGCTGAAAGTGGAGAGCGCAGAGAATGAGAGGACCATGACATGATGTAGGAGACACACATTGAGTGATCTGCTGTGCAAGCAAAGGAAGGATATTGTTAGTCCAGTTGAGAGATTTGGGGGAGGATAAATAAGTTACTGAATATTTCACGGACAAATGTAGGGTCCTATGTGTGGATAGTTAATAGTCTGCAAGGTACCACAGGGCACATCCAATATTCACAAAATGTAGGGGATCGAAATGTAGGTATGTAGGATAGCTAGGCCTATAGACAAAGGGTTTGCATTAGTCAGAATAATCCATCACCCATATCTTAGAACACACTCTCACATCCTTTCACCTTGCACTGATTATACGGTTTATAACTTTCGAATACAGACTAATAGGATTGAATTATCTAAACTTAGAATAAAGCATTTGTCTAAAGTTGTCGAGAGTTATCAGCATCGTCCCAGGTTATGATAAGGCTGCTGTCTGCGTTGATAGTAAGCCATCACGTTGGTGTTAAATGACCACGTCCTCATCAGTAGTAATAATTTTATCATAATAAATCTAGCAAGGCAAGTCTAGCTTGGCGGCCAGCCAGTAAGTGGTACACCATTATGCCACCATCTGACTCCTGCTGTCTCACCGCAAAGCACCAGCGCGGACTCATTGAATGCGGCAACCACCCGGAGCGTGCGACAGTCGTTTGGCCAAATCCTCTGTACTTTCTATGGTTATGTATGCATAGAGGCTTTGATCTCGCCAAACGGGACCCGAACTACACTAACACCACTAGCGACTTCCTATGCAGTGACGCGTCATATTATCTGAATGGCTCTCGCATGTTATAGAAAGAGTCGAAAGTCAAAAAACATATTGCTGAATTGTAATAAATAATTAACTACTAGATAAAATAATTTTTGAGGAGATGAGATATTACTTATCTATAATTTTGATGCAAAACAGATCACAGAATACAATGTGATAGTGCAGCTCTTAGATCCCCATTAAATATCCTCTAATTTTGACACATCAAGCACTAAAAGTGAACTTATTCGCATCGGTATCATATTCTCACTAGGTCCTTAACTATCAGTTGCGTACAGTTATTTATAATTTATATTAGATGAATCGCGTTTCCTTAACGTAACATCACTCGATGATTCCGATAGTTTACACTACAAATGTACTGAAATTATAACGAGATGACATTGTACAGGCACTATAACGAGTCACTCACAGAGATTAAAAGATAAATCATGACCAGTTTCTCCTCAACAGAAGATGAAACACAGATAACTCAGCAATTTAAAAGAATATACTTAAAAATATGATAACGTTTCAGTTAGATGAAATCATACTTGGTAGAGTTTTTTTTATCGTCGCCATTTAATACTAACATAACGCTAAATCGTCGTTAGGTAACCTACATGTTTCACTGAGATCGACGACAAACACCAGCTATACTATATGATATAACCTAGTTAACTCTACAATTCACTCCTGTAACTTTGGAAACGAAGGCCGTATTAATACTAACATTATGATATTATTTAAATCTAATTAAATTTTATCCTTATCGTTTGTTCACTTCTATTCACTCACTCCGAGTTTATGTGAGTTACGTGAGCAAGAGGATATTTGAGATAATCACCCTGTTAATATATTTTATAAATATATAATTAATATATATATTATATATATATAGTATTGATTATATTATATAAACTATTAATATATATAATATATTAATTAATATATATATATATATTACTATTTAATTATATATATAGTATTATATATATTATTATATATAGAATTATAATATATATTAGGTATACCTAGCTATTCCCACCAAAGTACTAACTGGAGTGTGTGCAATCGATATTAATAAAAAGAGAAAGAAACTATCAATTAAGAAAAGTAATAAATATTATACGAATGTTATTTTACCCTCGCGAAATATCCCAATAATAACATCTTTTTATCTCGGATTATTTCCAGCCTCAACCTCTATTTTCCATCTCTCTCGTCGAAATTGAAACAAAAAAAAATCATAATTTCACTCTTCTCTTCACTCTCTCTCTCTCTTCATCATCTCTATCACTTCTTCACTGTCACTCATTACTACTCTCTTCACATCTCTCTACATTAATTTATATAATTATGGAGTTAATGATATTACTTGTATGTATTCTATATAGGGGTCCCAGCAGTTGTAATCTCAGATGGACACATTCTATACTGTCTCTATTAATCCTAATTCCTGACGCGTTCAACACCTCATTCCATCTACACTTTAAATAAGGACAAAGAAGTGTACCCAAATATTTGTTTTTTTTTTATTGTATTTATGCTCTGGAGAAACATATAGAGTTATATTTTCTTCTCTTTTTTATTTAGTTCCTTTTTTTTAATTGTCGTTCTCGAATGCTACAGGACGGAGGCTCAGAGGGAGGGGACAAGTCTTATCACCCGTCGTCCCCCTAGGTGAGTAGTAAAGGTGATACCTAGAGTAACCCTACTCACGACTTGTGATCTATATAATTTTTATAATGAGTGATATATATTATTATAACAGTGTGAGTAGGTATCCTTTATGTTAAAAAAACAAATCAACAAGCTGCTCTCCGAGTGCTAAGACTCATTATTACTATCTCCGTTTATATTTAAAATTAGATTCCCCAATAACTCCACCAAAATATTTATACCAATTTAAATTTTCAATCTTAAATATATATAGTATATTTTTTGTTTTTTATAAATTTCATCTCAGTAATAAATAAGTTGATCTTACCCCTCACTGTATTAAATAAAAATAGTATTCATTATATATTAGTACTCATGTAGGCTTGTATATAGTATTTTTAGTTTACTAATTGCACAGTTTCCCTTTCGGTGATAGATATGCTGACCCATATATATTATATATATTATAATATATATTAATATATATATAATATATATATATATATATATTTATATATAATATTAATTATATAATATATATATATATATATATATTATATATAATAGTATATATATATATAATTAAATATACTTATATATATATGGCTAACTTAATGATTCATTTCACCGCCGGATGTAATTTAATCAATATTTTAATTTACAAAATAACGAAGGAAACAAAATATTGTAATTTGAATTAGATGTTATTTGACATGGGGCTATATTCACTTATTGTGGAGCATTATTTGAAATGTTTTTCAAAAAATTAATAAAATTTATAATTATATATAATAACTAAAAGCGTCATATAAATTATTTTAACATGCTTGAAGAGTGAGGTTCACTATAAATATTTTAGTTATGTTCCTTTTATTTTATAAAAAAATTTTATATTATCAACTTGAAAAATTGATAATTATAGTTTTTAGCATATCATGCAATAATTTGTTTTCGTAATGGTAGTATTGATCAAGGTTTGTTGAATACCATATTGATTTATAGAAGAATGGTGATAATGAGCGAACCATGTAATATTTTTACTCACCGTTTGTATTCCATAGGGAGACTAACAAAAAACGTTCTCTGTGAAAAAGTTTGAAGAAGAAATTGAAGTAAATTATTATTAAAATATATAAAGAAAGTTTTATTATTTATATGTAATAGTCAAACATATATATATGGCTCCAATTAAGTATACATGTTTCTGCAAAAAATATTATTTTTTTATAATATTCTCATAATGATATAATTCAGAATAATATCACTTACAGTTGATGACCTCTTTTTAATTATTATCTAGACTATTACGTTCTAACGTTCACGTATAGGCTACATGATAAATCCATTTACTAGTATTTATAGTAGTATCAATAGTGATATTAGTACCAGTACCATACTCGATACTTTTTATCTAGAATAGGTGCGTACTACGTACGGTTCTTTTAACTGTACTGTTGTAAGGTAGGGTTATGATAAAGGATATGGTACTCTAGATACAATAGTTAGATATAGGTTTACGAGCAACGACAATATATCTAGGTTAGGTTTAGGTCCCTACGACGGGCAACGACGATCCGTATCCGTTCTTCTACATAGGTTTCGTACTGTGGGCTTTTAAGTTTAGGTACGGTTAAAGTATCGTTACCAGGTAAGTTTGGTTAAGGTGTTACACACAGATTCCCAATATACATATTATAATATATATATATATATATATATATATAGTAGTATATTATATATATATATACTATATATATCGAAATTAATATATAGATAAATCGATAAATAGATAAATATATTTAATATAAAATAGGTCTATCAGACCAAAGAAATTCCATAAATTTATTTACTCATAGATATATATAATTATATATTATAGATAAAAAATAAATATTTTAAATATGTTTTTAAATTATTTAATTAAGTAACTTACCCCTATATATAAGTTAATGAAAGTCAATATACTATAAACACAGTATTACTCAAATTATCTTATTATATATTTAAAATAAAAAGTAAAATCTGAGCTCGCGTACCGTTCTGTTAGATAATTGATGCAAATAATTTTATTTCACCCTATAAATAATATTGTACTGCGATTATATAAATCACAATAATATAATTAACTAAATAAATTAAATAACTTATATTATCATACTGAGTAAGCATTGCTATAGACCGTAAAGTATATCACTTGTCATATGAGACTACCAGAATACCATTGTATATTTATTAAGTCATAACTTCACAAGAGGAGAAGCTCCTTTTGCACTCTAGCTACGATCCCTGTGTGTTAGCTTATATATTCTTCAGAAGGAAATTTAACAGCCAGACTCAGCATTGAATCACCGATATCTTAGTAGTTCTTATGCTACAATTTGCATGGAAATGATTTCAACGGATAATTAATTCTCTTATTTTTTATTGAACTCAAGGACTAGTTGGGTCAAAGTAAAATGAAATTATTACATAATAAATTTTAGTATTTTATACATAATTTCACATAGGAGATTATGTGTGAGACTTCTAAAATTGATAAATAAGTGTCACGATATATATTTGTGACAGAAATACTAAGGAAACGCCTACCAGCTACTTAAATACACCACACTTCTAACACATTTTTTTAAAAACAGATAGATACCTTAACGATGCCCCAATAGTAAGAGCTAAGAGATACAGTTGGTCCAGTCTTAGCTAAGCACTCATTAGTGTGATATTTTAGTGTGAAAGGAGGGTACAGTTAATTTAAATTATACTTAAATGAGTTTTCTATTTAAATTATTACTATGTTTATAAGAGTCACAAGAGATGATATAGTTGGAATTATAAACAAATTGAGCATGACAAATAAAACATATATATTTTTACCTAAAGAAAAAAAAGAAATATAATTGAAAATAGAAACAGAAAATAAAATATAATTAATAAATGAGAATAATTAAATTTGTTAAAATACTTATTTAAATTAGACTAGTGCTATTATTAATATAACAAAATTAAATAACAAGCTAGCTTTGAGCTTGTAATACTGAAAACAATACAATATATAGTATTAGTCATTATTAAATGTTTGTATTATATAATTAGCGATAAAAAAATTACACCTAAATTTGTCTTTCATGATTATATCTCTGTTTAACTCTCTCTCATAAGTTGAATTAGATTATATCATATAACCTTCAGAGTATTTACACTGCTCTCTTGAATAATATATTAAAAATTATACATCTCTAATATTTAGAGCAGAGACTTATTTATCCCTATCAAAATGTAATCAATTGACTAGATACTTAATCCTGCTTATAATATATACTATATATATATATATATAATAATATATATATATATATATACTATATATTTGAGGTGTCTTAATGTTCGCTCTTTTCTGAAAGTAGTAATTTGAGATACTACTATTATACAATGAAAAGTACTATTACTACATATAAGGTAATGATTCACTCATTATAAATATAAAAGATAAAGAATAAAAAAATCATTTTTCATAAATAATTATTTAAAATTGATTACTTCGAGCAACCTGACAATGTACCAGATATGCACTAAGTAGTAGAAATTGTATATATCTTTACATTCATTTTGAATTAAATATTATATAGTCTTCCACCATTGATATAATAATAATTACTTATATTAATTATTAATATGACCATTCTATTAATATATTTCTTATTTTTATATATTTTCTCACACAAGTAATCATAATAACTAGTATTAACTAGACTCATTAGGATAATAATGAAAGTTATTTACCATGCTACGTGGAGTAATAATGTGTACTCGAAGATATTAAAAGATATATCGTTATAGTATCTTATTCAAGCTATAATATACAATATAGTATATCTCAAAACACTGTACTGCTATTCCTTTGGGCTAGTGAAAAACATAATGCACTATATATTAGCTCTTGAATAGTAATATTAAATATATATATATAATAATAATAAATAGACCATACGGACTAATCCGAGTGACTAGCGAGAGAGAAAAAGGTTTAGTCACTGAGACATTTCTGTATAACTGATAATACCAGATTATAATTTTTAATCTATCGACACTAAATTATAACAAACATACTGCATATATATCTACATAAATTGAGATGAGCACATGTAAATTATTCATATTATCTCTATACTAAATTTAATCATCTTCATGGATAACTATATTATATTAATTTATTACTAAATCACTTAGCACCTTGAACCACACACAGTACATACTATCAGAACCCTCCTCCATACTATTAACGTATAAAGAACACTAGTAGAGTGACGATATCATATTATGATTAATAATATTATTCACTTTGATATAGTCTCATATATATTACATACATACCTAAACTTTTCTACTAATTACTCTATTTAATAAGAACAAAGATAAGTTATAAAGTGTATTCAGCATCATGTTTTTAGTGAATGCAACTTAATATTATACACCGAACCAATATCCTTTTCTGTTGGTTATTATTCTACTATATTACGTTTAACTATAAAAATATATATATAAAGATAATATCATAAATTTATTAAAGTAATTGAATAAACAGTTTGGTATATAGTTTTTGTCATCATTCTCTGTATTCTGCAATGTAATATATACATATAGATAGAAAAATTTACAGTAGTATTCTTAATGAGTATAAATTCTATACTCTAGTACCTCTTATAACAATACTCTTCGTTGACATATATATACATAAGCTACAATTAGTTAATTTATGTAGATAATATCTATTCTTTAATATTGTTATTTAGAAGTTCCCTTATGATAAACAGTGGCCTCTTCATGAGATGACTTACTATTAGAATTATCTATACTCTCACTACTTGACACATACTGAAGTTCACTAACCCTTATATGAAGAACTCCTAGGAGTAGTTCGAGGATCTGTATTCGTTTTAATGCTACCTATCTCTAATCCTAAAATCAAAATGCTCACAACATGAATTATATATATTATGAACACATGAGTTGATAAATATTCAACTACATATATAACCGTATTAGTTCTTATTAAACAATTATCTATCATAAGATGTCATTATATGTATATTTAAATTATTCTATTATAAACTCGCTGTATATCCTAGTATTATCATTTAGCATAATGTAGTATATAAGTTTCACAATATACTCAAGTGTAAAGGAATACTTTAAAAAGCATTTATATATATATTCTAATGTAGTGAGTATATGAGCTACTATTATTGGTACTTATTCTATTACTGATATTAATACTTTTGCCGTTATAATACTATAGATTGACCAGTAAGTGAGCACATAGTAATTATAATTATGATATTTATATTCTAGTATTATCACATACTCCTATTTTATGGTCCAATGTGTTCTTTCACACCGGACAAATATAAACATATGGTTAAATAACTCCAATATTATGCAAAAGAAATTTCACCTTTACCTCACAAACACAAATCCACTTTATGTCTTATCATAATAAGATAAATTACAGCACAAAACTTCGTCTTGACATTGTAATGTTCACATCTACAATTTAACTCCAATACTTGCATCTATATTTATAAGCTTGAGTAGTACACCGGTACATCTTAAAATTTTTTATAATTCCAGCTTCCATTACAGTATTTTATGAGTAAATACTCACAAAGGAAAAGTTATTTATCTTAAAATTATAAATATATACATATTTATAGTCAGTAAAGTATATGTTTTTAATTCATCTATGGAAAAGATAAGATAATATACTATAATAATATATATTATACATATACTATACTATAATAAGGTATATATATATATATACTATATATATAATACTATATATAATATTTATATATATATTAATATTAATTACAATACTATATATATATATTACATATATAATATATATATATCATATATATATATATAATATATATATATATATATATATAGTATATAAATAATTATATATATATTAGAGTAATATATATATATATAGTAAAATATATCTAATAATATTATAATATATATATATTAATATATCATATATACATAAATAATATTAATAATATATTTAATATATTATATATATAATTATTTAATACTATATATAATATAATTATATAGTATATATATATACTATATATATATATATTATATTATATTACCATATATATATATATATAATTATCATATAATATTAACTATTAATATATAATATTATATTTAGATAATATTAATTATATTATAGATAATATATATATTATAATATAATATATATATATACTATATTAATATATTAATTATAAATCTTAACTATATAATATATATATTCCTTTATATCCTGATGATATATAGATTCAATAGTAAGAGTAATAAGAGAATGAGAGTATAGAGAGAGGAGAGAGAGAGTAAGCAGACAGAGTAGTAGAAAAGCTATGAAAAAGGTTGGCCACTCCTGATATATATAGTTACTATTAACTGATATAAATATATATATATTAATTTATAATATTCATACTAATATATATATATATAATTATATTAAATATATTAATAATATTAAAATATATTAAAGATATCAAATATATATAATATTATATAATATTAATTTAATATTTAAATATATATATATATAATTATAATAAGTATCCATACACTTTCTAAATCATATAATATATATTATATATAATATAAATAGATTACATATATATATATATATATTCTATATACTATATAGTATAATATAATTCACTTAATATATATATTAAATATATATATATATAGTATATTATATATAAAATATATAATATTCATATATACTTCTAATACAATATATAATATTATAATAAACCTAATATATATATATAATTGATAAGTATCTATTAATATATATTTAATATATATAATAATATAATAATATATATATAATATATACTTATATATATTAATAAATAATAACTATATAACATAATATAATATATTAATATCTGTAGTGAATACAAATATATATTGAAGCTCCATCAGACCCCATTAATTTGATGCTTCAACAGGAGACATAAAATTACGACCTAAGTTCATTAATAATTATTCATACTAAGCGAGTTTTATGTGTCTAGTGGAAAAAAAAAAAAATTTGTGTTGTCAGAAGATCCAAAAACTATCGACATGAGAAGACCACAAAAATGCAGTAAATAGAACATAAATAAATTAAAATAATTGTATTATTTTTGGTAAACAATTATAATATTACGAACAATAATAATATTACAAATCATAAAAATTTTGTTTTCATAGTAAAATGGCATTATATAGAATCATTTGGAAATTATGTTTCCTTCAAATAACCAAGATGGCATTACTTTCGAGTACTACAAATGTGATGATATTAATTCTACTTTTAATCTATTTTAAACCTTATATTAAGAAATATACCAAATAAGTTGATAGACCGGCTCGGAAGATGAGTCAAGGTGAAGTCGAGGCATTATTATTATAGACAATACTTATACCTCACAGTAATAGGTAGGAGGCGACTATACAGACCTGCGCAGTTGAGCACGAGGCGGGGTCTTCGTCCCCATCTTGTCACCCCGCGTCAGTTAGTAAAAATTAATTAAAATTTGAAGTTAAGCTACTTTGAACTAATTTATCGGACACGACTCCTGCACTCAATTTATTCGGGCTGAGCCCAAGTAAGCTTTCGAATACTATACCCTAGTTATTTGGTAAAACGTTTCATATGTATACATAACATATAAAAACATTTTACAATAAACAAGGGTATAATATTCGTAGATCCATTCTATATAAGATCAATTGCAGATACACAGAATTATATATATATACCTCACTTATATACATAATTAATATATAAATTTATAATATAAACTAATATATACTAATATATATAGTAATAGTATATAGTATTATATAGATGGTGTGTGTGATTAGTATGTTTTATATTAATTACTATTCGGAATTTCCACGCAGACATTGTTATCTGCGAAAGTCTTGACAATAGATTTTTATCTTTATTTTTGAGTACGAATTGAAATAAGTTATTACTAGTTATTATTACTCGAAACTAATGTAATTTAAGACAAACAAAGCACAATTTTTTTTAATCCTTATAAAAAAAAAAATAATCAGTTACTTCACACGTAAATAATTGTCTATTTTATCAGTGATAACATAAAAGAATAACTATTCTCTATATCGAGGAGAACATAAGGTTTTTTTGTAATCAGAAATTTTTTAAATAAACAAA
Organism: Trachelipus rathkii; assembly: GCA_015478945.1. Lineage (NCBI taxonomy): Eukaryota > Metazoa > Arthropoda > Malacostraca > Isopoda > Trachelipodidae > Trachelipus > Trachelipus rathkii. The sequence goes on along the minus strand of JABUQX010052592.1, from coordinate 34,621 downwards.
AACTCACAACAGAGAAAACAATAACTGTATCTCTATCGAAAAATTAATGATTCGAACTTAAGTGTAAAAAAATATGTTCGACGACGCACCAAGGCTATCATTGGGTACTATTTCAGACAGAAGTTGTATTTGCTGCAAAACTGTCGCAACAGATTTATGTGATACGAGCACAGTCGTTTTGTGGTCTCGAATAGCATATGCTCCTGACGCCTACAAACAGTTAGTATCTTCATGCATGATAGATATTCAAGTATATGTCGCCATACTGTACACTGTTAAAATTATTTTCGTGGATCTATAACACACGGTATACACCACTTTAGCAGGTAAATCTATAGGAAAAATAGACGAAATTACTGTCATTAATATGTGTTTGAGTTCTCGGCTCCGCTATCAGCGTAACGTAACGGTGAGGGATAGGTACCTTTCCTCCCCCCTACTACTATTATGTCCTATTATATCATATTACCTCTAAGTTAAAAAGATGAATATAGAAAAATGCTAATATAATAAAGGATAATAAAATAGTAAAAATTAACATTTCTCCATATCATGAGCATATATATTAGCTAGAAATATATATAATATAAATAAAAAAAAAAACATATTGTGAACTTTTATGCTCTCGTAGTACTGACATGTAGATATGGTGATAATAGTAGTGATTTCATAATTGAGATGTACGCTATTGCTAGTACAGCTACCTAAAGATTTAAACCTTAATATATTAATATATTAGGTGTATTATTGAAAATATAATATTATAATTTTATAGAATAAAATATAATTTTATCTTTGTTATCTTCATCGACATAATAATTGTTTTGCTCTTGAACTATAAATCAATAAAAATCGTTAATTTTTTAGTTCCCTCACTACATATATCTAGTGTTATTAATAAGTTTAGTTTACATGCCATAGTTAGTCATTTACGGGTGTAATTATTGGTATACCTCACTACAATATTTAAAATAATATTTAATATAATAGGTGATAGGGTGATGAGTATAGTGAGGTGGAGTAGGGAGGTATTATTGATAATACTACCTACTATAATATCACTATATATATTAATGATATAATAATAATATATAATTATAATATATATACTTATTTATTAATTACTATATATATAATATTATCTAATTAATTACTAATTTATATAATATTCATATGATTATATATATAGATATATTATATATATATATAGTTAATATATTATATACCAACTCACTTAGTATAACAATACCATGTAATTTATATAAGTATATATAATATATACTATATAATAACTAATATAATTAATAATACCATATATATAATTATATTATATATAAATATATATTATACTACTTAATATATATATTATATTTATTAATCATATTCTTGTTTTTATGTTATGTTTTCCTTCTCTCATATTTATACTCTTTTCTAATATTTTTCATATGGTTTTAATCTTATTTGTTTGTATAATTTTTTAGTTATATACTATATTGCGCATAATGTTTATGTCATGTGTGTAGCCACGTAATATACTACCTTTAGTACTAATTAAGATATCTAATACTATAATTTAATATTTCGAACATAATTAATAAACTAGTATAGCTCTTAATATATAAAAACAACTATAAAGTATTTACATATCCCTAAAAAGATAATATTATATAGTCCGCTAGAACTTTTTAGGTCACCTTTATATATATATTATATAATATATGTTACGGTACCGAGAATAACTAGCTACGAATTCACGGTTTCCGAACCACTTCATCTATTAGCCCCGTAGGAGGGCACTTGCCGATAGATATCCTGCGACTACAACTCAAAGATAGTTATTATAATAATATATGCACTAAGAATTCGATGATACTCTCTCCCGTACTGAACTGCTCATTGTTCATGCTTCAGGATATTACCCACTGATAGTTTTATCTTTACAAGTTAATTAGAAAATATAATTTGAGAAAATTATTGTAAAAATAAAAAAAACACATATACAAATGTCAAAATGAATATATAACTCACTCACTAATATAAGATGAGATAAAATCTCATTATTATGTCCACGAGGCATTATCAATGAATAAAACAATATTTGTGCAGAGAATTGCTCGAACATTCTGCGACACCAATATATATAAATTATTATAGAACTAGGCAGTGGAGTCGTCGATCCTCTTCACCGACAGCATTGGAGGGTCGGAGCCACTCTATTATGGTCGACAATACTTATTTCGTCGCACTATTTGATCAATCGGTTGTGAGACCATACAATATTCAACCTCGTGCGTCGCCACAATTAGAGTGCCACTATGACTTTACGATGAAAAAGGGTGGTATTGCCGAGGATAAAACTTCCAACAGCGAACATAACATCTTGGATATACTGTGTCACACAAAAAGATTATAACTAATTATATTAACTCATAAGTTAATTCACCGTACTAATGTATAATACACGCTCAGAGCTTTTTTCAATATCTCCTATCGAGTATCGCACTTATTTATACATCCTATTGGAAGGAAAACAATATGTTGCAAAGTACAAGTATATATATCCTGCGAATATATCGACAAGATATTTACTCAGAAAACCTCGTCGAGAGAGTGATCTGATTGTGAGATTCTTCTAGAAACTCAGCTATTATGTATAATGAATTTATGAGAATATTACTTCCGAAGCTAAATATTATTTAAATAATGATAGTTGGCATGTCTTTTTTGAGAGTGACTACCGTTTCACTTAAGTGTAAACATAAAAACTTAGGAAAAATTACGAGGCCTACGTAACGACTTTATTGAGAAAGATAGGGACACATACTTTTATAGTGCGTCTAAGTAACTTTCTTCGTAACTTATTCTTGTTGCACAGTTAACTTATTTACCTTGCAAACCTCATTCCTGTAATCATTCAGAAGATACTATCTTATTCATGAATTCTCACATCCTCTCGTACATTCACTCAGAATCGATATTGTAATGGTCTGAACAAGTTGTTCTCATCAAATACACAAACTCCGCTTCATATACCGTACGTGAACTCGCTGCAACTTTCATCACATGTCTCAGCGTATCTCTCTCGCTCTCCAAGATATAATAACCTAATACTGAGATATGTCCATTGGAGTCACATAAAGATTTAATAGACATAGATAGTGATTCAAGATAATTATTTAAAGACTCTATGTCGTAAAATATATTATTTATATTATATACTTTTGTATCTGAGATTTGAAAGACTAATGATAGGCAAAATTATGAATAAATGAAAAGAATTTTCTATTTTGATAAAATATTATTTTAAATCTTAAATAAAATAAGTAATTACCTCACGGGGTAATTTGTCATGTTTATTATACATGTAATATCTGAATTGAGGAATTTAATTCCTTCTTAATTTATTTGTTAATAAATCAAAATCAAAATCGCATAGATACATAAATATAGAGATCTTACCTCACAATGACTAAATTACTATTAGCCTTAAAATATAATCAATAGTTATTTATAAAGTTCATTTTCTAACATGTTATATTAACTAAAGATATAATTAATATAAATAATAATAATTATATAATAATTATAATTAATATAATAAATATGAGTAATAATAAATAATAATTTAATATATAAATAATATTAAGTAAATAAATATAGCCTATATTATAATATTGAGTATATAATTTATACACTTTATCATATTCACTTATAACCTCAGTATATATTAATATATAAAATAAAAAAATTTTAATAAATAATATTATATTTAATTAAAATGCTATATTATATTATATTATCTTATAAAATATTATTTTTTTACAGATTATACAATTTTCAAATAATATTATTACTAAGGTCACTTTATGGACACATCTGATAAAAAAAATTAATTATATACATAAGTACTACACACTATACTCACTACTGAGCTTACGAATATAAGTAATACATAAGATCTTATAACACGTATCAAGTAAATTGTACAAACCTATGCTAATACATAAATTGTGATAATTCGTTTTTATCTTAGGGTAACGAATATTCATATTATATATATGATATAATACTATAATGAGCACGCCTAAAATATTATAATAATTACTTCTATACGTACGCTGCTCAAATTTGAATTTCAAGTTTATAAGTGATTTATATAGTAGTATATCTCACTATAATGTAAGAAAATACAAGCAGTGCTAATGTATTTGACACCTACTCCATACACAACCTAACCTGTTGTTAAGATATAAAAACGTTGACGCTCACGTGTATTTTCACCAAACATCATTCTCTGAGTTTCCAAATAATAATTTATGATCAGTATTTGAAAGTGTTCACCTAGTACAACCATATCATATATATTAGCGTGACTATTTGAGTATTAATAACAGCTATTCACCTAAATGACGCTTTTATTATATTTACAATTCAATAATGAATATCATGGGTATTATTATTATTATAATTAATTAATAAGATATAGTAATTTATATTTCTCTATATAAAGTTTATATTATTTAAAAAAACTTATAATTATATAGAAAGAAAAAATTAATTAATAAGTTAGCATCACACTAGCTTTGACTATGTTAGTAATAATAATAAATTTAGGAGTAATAATAAGAGTTCATAATCAGTATTCACAAACACACAGAATGTACACTCGAGTCCAACTCCTCGATACATAGCCTAGCTATTACATAATTCGATTAACGATTTTAAGTATTGAGTGCACTGAACAGATATTTGTGACACCATATATGAGAAAAAGTTATCGATACATATATTATACTGCTAGATCAAATATTCCTTATATTATATAATATATTGTATGAGGAGTTTTCATTTTGTATACACACACCTCGGTAATATTATTTATCTTATAATCTTAACTTGTCGTATCAATCCATTTGACATGTCGACCATTTGGTAATAACGATAGTTCCTACATATATATATATATACTATATATATTATATAGTAATATATAATACTATATATAATAAATACTATTATTATATATATATATATATATTAATATATATAATATATATATAATATATATATATAATATAATACTATATATATTTAATTTAATATATTAATTTATATTTATATATTTTTTGTATTATTATATATAGCTATAAAATATCTTAAGTTGTAAATTTAGAAATATGACAATAAATAATATATAACTAATCATTTATAATACTATCTACATATATTATAATTTTATTATTACCTTATATTATTTTACTAGTTTTTATAAATATTTTACAAAATAACAATTTTTACATCAACTATTCAAAGCATATAATATACTTAAAGATATATATATATATAATATATATAGTATTAAATATATCGTAACTTAACTATTAATATTTAACTATATATATATATATTAATATATAATATAATAACTATATATATATATATAATTACTTTATATCATATTATAATTAATGTAATATTAATATTATTATATATAATAATATTAACTAGTATACGGTTATATTTAAATATAATAAATATATATAAATTTATATATTATATAATATATATATATATATTATTATAATAATTATATAGTATATATATATATTATAAAATTATATTATAATATAATTTTATATTATATAAATATATATTATATATATATATAATAATTAATATATTATATTATAAAATTAATATTAATATTAATATTATATCTAGATATAATAAATATAATATATAATAATTAATACTTAAATATATATATTATTATATATATAATATATATATATATAGTAATTATATATATAATATATATATATATATATAATAATTATATTATAAATATATATTAATATAATACTAGTAGATATTAATATATATATAATCATTAATAATAATATATGTCAATTAATAAATTATATTATATATTATATTATAATATATATATTAATAATATATAATATATTGATATTATTAATTTAATATAAAATATAATATTATAATATATATATAATAATATAAATATATATAAATAATAAATTTGTGTTATCTATCTAAATAATATTTATTATTAAATATTATAACTATGAACCGAATACTATAAAGAATATATATGCATATTGCGATAGTTATTATAAATAATATAATATATATTATTATTGAATTATATTAATAATATATATAATAATATGGTAAGAGATATATATAACTTGCAAATTTAATAAAGTATGTATAGAGATAAGAATTAAAAGAGGAATAGTAAAATATATATATTAATAAGATATTATTATATATATTAATATATATATATATATACTATATTTCAATAATATATATATATATAATTAAGTATATATATATAATATATTATATATAATAATATATATATAATATTTATATTAATAATATTAATAATATTATATATTAATATATTAATTATTATATATATTATATTAAAATATAAATATATATATTATTAGTAGTTATCATAACACTGATATATATTATATATATATATATATTAATAAATATTATATTTATATATTATAATATTATATATATATATTATATCTTTCTTTTCATAGATGAATTCAGTTGCCAATTATAAGTATATTTCACACACACAACTATTTCATTATTATATTACATGATTAGATAGCTGGATAAATAAAATAATTTAAAGTTGCCGGTATATAATATATGTACTCTCAGCTTATTAAATATTAGAGCAGATTGGTTTTAAAAATTAGTCTAATAATATATAAAAAAGAATACATGTAACTCACTACACAATTCAAATTGAATATTGAAAAACATTGATCATATTATATTTAATGATAAAACTATAATGAGTAGTATTTGTGGTTTGAAAGGCAAAAAGAAATTCTTGAGTACATTGTATTTCCTAAGTGAGTTTATTGTATCTAGAAGTTGTTATTGAAGAACATATTAGTCCAAAAGAGTGAGTATATTAATGAATATGTAACAAGAGCAAAATACACAAATAAAATAATTATAATACTATTAGTGACACATAAAAGGCATATAAAATAAACACTAAAATAATTTATATTAACATATATTAAATATATAAATGTACTTTAATAGCCTTATCAACA
>JABUQX010052592.1:0-25000 GCA_015478945.1 Trachelipus rathkii | reverse complement strand
AGTCACAAAAATTAGGGGTTGGGCAATTACAAGAAATGTAAAAAAAAATGCATGAAATATGTATATTAAACTACAATTAGCAAAGTATGACATCTTTAATTTATTAATAAAAGTAATATATACCTCTTATGACATCTTTAAGTGTCATTATAAAAGATACACAAATCAATTATTTAATTTACTCATATATTTTTTGATTGTTTATTTAATTGTAGTTTGTTATTCTTTTAAAGTATCTAAAAGCAAATTATTTTGAATTTTGATTTTTAAATTAATAACAGTTACAAAATTCAAACTTTTATTACCAAGATTTATTAATCAAATCTTACTATATGGTTTAACTTTTGTTTGATGAGAATCAGAGAAAAAAACCTTTTTGAAGTTCCTTGACATGCATATTGATTTGTTTTCAAGGCCAATTATGAAAAAGGAATCAAGGAAAAAAAAAAGGCTTAAAAAAAAGAAAAAAAAAGAAGAGAGAGAGAGTCTAGGCCAGGCAAAGACACCAAACTATTGATTGTAAAAGCTTTCAAGGCACGATGGGAAATCCAAGATGGCGGCGGACAAAGTCTCTAAAACGTATGCGTCGACACTCCCCTCAAAACAAACCCCGCTATATCGAACACGAAGAAGCTCCATTTCGAAAAAAAAAAAATAATTCCTATTTATTTTAACAAATTCCGGTTATGCAACAGCGAGCTTTTTTTGTAGCTAAAATAAGAGGTCTTTGAATACAACAATATAAAGTATAAAGACATAATAAAAACAAATGGTATATACGCAATAATAGAATTTTGAGGAACTCTTTAAAACATATACCACATATACAGTGATTATACACTCTAATCATAATATTAATGTGCATAAAAACATAACATAGAAAATAACAATAATTTTCCATTAAATAAATAAAAAAAAAAAACAATCATTATTATTACTATTATTACCAAAAGCACACAAATACATACCCAGAATTGTAAATTTCACTGGAAATAAAAATTAAAAAACCGGTAAAAAATTTTTTACAAACTAAAAAACGCGCGGATGAATTTTGGAGGAAAAAAAAATCAAAAAGTTAAGAAGAGAGGAAAAAAAGTCTTTTATCAGTTTCCCTGGAATGGGGGTGAGAACAGGGTCCTTATTCGACCCAACGTCTCTTTCACTCTCCAAATTCCCACTGAGTTAGGAACTACGTTCTAACTTCTAACTCGGGAAGAATTCCGAGTATGAATGAGGGAAATCGGGGACATGGAGGAAGGGGGGGGGGGCAATGCAAACAAATGAGGGGTCACATTCACAGGGGTTGGGAGGATAAATCTCATTTTATAACAATAATAAAAAAAAAAGAGATATGTAAAACCATACAAATCAAAACGTAAAAAGAGCACTTAAAAGTTATTTTCCATTTTTTTAAAATAATAATAATAATAATAGTAATAATAATAATAATAATACTAATATCGTAGTAATAGTATATAATAGTACTACTAACACTAATACTACTACTACTACTACTACTACTACTAATAATAATAATAATAATAATAATAATAATAATAATAATAATAATAATAATAATAATAATAATAATAATAATAATAATAATAATAATAACCTAAAACTTTAAATATTGTTAAAAAAGGATGTAAAGTTTTGAAAAGTTTTTGCTTATTAGAGCTTACTCGTACTTTCTCACCATCCAACCTGTTAGGTATAACCTGTCAAGTGTTGCTCCTCCAGAAATCCCACCAGGCATCCCAATCTTCGAATAGTGCCGACCTTTCCACATCATCATTTCTCCCCTCGACACAATCACATCTTCCACAGCATCCTTCCATCTTTCTCTCGGACTTCCCACTGGTGTCGCCCCCATAGGTCTCCATTAAGTAATCTTCGTGGATATCTCCAGTCCTCCATTCTCCGCACATGTCCAAACCATATCAGCTGATTTCTCTCAAAACATTCAATTATTTGGCAGACTCTCAGCTCTTCTCTTATTGTTTCATTCCTAACTCTGTCCCTCAGCGATACTCCTCTTATTAATCTCAATACTCGCATTTCCGCAGCTTCTATTTTATTCTTCTGCATCGTGTTCAGTATCAAACATTCCGACCCGTATAGTAATATTGGCCGTAGGATGGTTGTATATATTGTTACTTTTACCTCAACCGGCACCATTCCCTGCATCATCAACGGGTACAACATTCTCACGTTCCTTGAGTATTTCGTTAATCTTTCCCTTAGTTCCCCATCTATCCAACCTTTCTCATCAAATATCACTCCTAGATATTTGAATCTACTGGCCTGTTTCAACCGTGTATCCTCCATCCATATATCCGCCTCTTCTCCCTGTCTCGATATCCCCATTATCTCCGTCTTCTCCCTGTTAATCTTCATTTCCCACCCCCACATAACTTCATTTCAAGAATCCATAGTAGCTTGTAGTTCAAATTGTTCATTTGTCACCACAGTCACATCGTCCGCGCATAAAAAGATGTATTCCCTACCTCTCTCTCATACATATCCTCTTCAAGCAGTTGTCCAGATATAACGCAAAAAGTAAAGGGAGGGGACATCATACTGCCCTGCCTTACTCCAGTCTTCATTTCAAACCATTTCTCTGTTCCCACCTCCGTTCTAACCGTGTTTATGGTGTTTTCATACATATTTCTTAATATCCTTATCAGCTTTTTGCTTTTCCATACGTAGGATCCTCCATCACTCTCCATAAACTCTCTTTGTATTCTATCAAAGCTCTCTAAACATATAAATGCGATATATGCTGTCATATTCCCTTTTATGTCCTTTAACACTATCATTTTTTAAAAGAATATCAAATCAATTACACTTCTATTTGCCCTGAATCCGTGTTGCCATTCTCCGAACTTTTCCTTTACCATTGGATATAAATCATGAAGATATATTTTACCAAAATTTCTTTCTTTTTATAATTATTATTAATATTTTTAAGGGTTCAGCTAAACATGTTGCAGACAAGACGTCAAAAATTTTAAAATCTCATTTTTCTTTGATATAAAAGACAAAGCTCTCTCTCTCTCTCTCTCTCTCTCTCTCTTCTCTCTCCTCTCTTCTTCTCTCTCTCTCTCTCTCTCTCTCTCTCTCTCTCTCTTCTCCTCTCTCTCTCTCTCTCTCTCTCCTTCTCTCCTTTCTACTCACTCTCACCTCTCATCTCCACTCTCACTCCTCACTCTCACCCTCTTCTCTCTCTCTCTCTCTCTCTCCCTCTCCTCTCTCTATATATATATAAATATTATATTATATATTATATTATATATATAATATATATATATATATATAGTATATACTATATAAAATATATCATAACTATATATATATATATATATGGACGTGGTAAAAGCAGAAGGGAAGGAAGAAGAGAAGACGGCCGGTATTATTTCTCTCATTATTTTCATTGCTTTGAATTTTTTGTTTTTTTTATGAATTTTGTAAATAAATTTAATCATTAAAATTAGACTTTTATAAACCATAAATTTAAAAAATTAAATTAACTTTGAAAATATATATTCAGCGGCGAACGCGTTGTATTAAATTTACATGGGAAGCTGAAAACAATATTTGTTTATTAAACGAGAATATATATATATAGTATATATATATAGTATATATATATATATATATATATATATATATATATATGAATATATACTATATATTATATTATATATAATATATAGTTATATATCATCGTTAAAGAAACATTGACCACAAAATAAGCGTGGAGAGGTAGTGGTAGAGACGAGAGAGAGATGAGAAGAGAGAGAGAGAGAGGAGAGAGAGAGAAGAGAGAGAGAGAAGAGAGAGAGAGAAGAGAAGAGAATCTTACACTGCCTCCGTCTACAAAAGGCTAACCTCATTTTATATTTCTTCTCGTAATTCCAAAACCGAGTCAATTGACACCATCGTCGTTTCTCTCATAAGGCGAGGCGAGGCATTTCTGGCCTCAAAGACAGTGATCTCTTCGATCACACTAAATAGTTGGTAAAGTCATAAAAGAAAATTTCACACACTTGTAGCACTGTGTTGTTTGTTGCTTAGAAGCAAATCTGTTCTAAGTGAGCAGACTCATATGTCACATTGACAGTGGGCACATCCAGCATAATAAATAAACAAAAATACTTAACAGACTTTAACGTTTGCTGCTTAGAAACATCTGTTCTGAGTGAGCAAACTCATGTTGCATTGCAATAGTTAAATTAAGTATAATTTGCCCAACAATAAGAACAATGGAATCATAAGAACAATATAACATCATTAAAAAATAATACAAACGTAAGAACAATACAACCATTAGAAAACAACACAAACATAAGAACAATATAACTATTAGAAAATACAAAAATAAGAGCAATACAACAATTAGAAAACAAAAAAGTACAATATAACGATTAGAAAACAACATAAACATAAGAACAATGCAACCAAAAGAATAACACAATCAAAAAAACAATACAAACAAAACAAACAATACAAAAATAAAATACAGAAGTACAACACAACCATAAGAACACAACCATAAAAAACAAACCTAAGAACAATACAACCATAAGATTAATACAGTCATCTTTTAGTTCAACCTTTCTTTCCTCAGCATGCACTCTTATATAGGTCTGTCTGTCTGTCTGTCTGTCTGTTGTCTGTTGTCCTTTTTTTTCAAATCTCTTTATCTTCCGTTCTTTTCTATTTTCCATGTCTTTGTTTTGTTCGTTGCTCTATCTTAATTTCATTATCTTATTCTATTTGGTGTCTAATTTACTTCTTTATCATCATTTCTGTATTTTATTATTGAACTATTGTTTTGTGTAACTTATTTTTCTTCACTCTTTATCTTTTCGCTTTGATGGTGTATCTTTCTTGTCATCTGCTTATGATAATTCTTTATCATGGCATCTTTATTAATTTCAGTTAATTATCTTCTCTCTCTCTTGTCTGTCTGTCTGTCTCATTCAAGGTAATCTGTTTTACATTCAGACAGAACAATCGCCTCTAATCCTTATAGTCTTACATATACATAACATGGAATCGCTTCCACTGTCTTATATACTAGCGTTTAGAGTAGTAAATATAGGACTTTGTAATCAAAAAAGAAAAAACTTTTAGCAGTTTATTAAATCTGTAAATAAATGTTTGTACAAATCTGTTTTATTTTAAGCGTAACTGTTTTAAAATTGAATTTGAATTGAGGTTCAAACTTCTTCAGTGAAAGTAACAAATTTTCACAAGTAAATTTTTACGAAACTTATATTAATACGGTAAACTAAAATTTAAACCTAGACCCAACAATCTTCTCTCATTAATTGATAAAATCTTTGATGAAAAATTAAAAATAAATCTATCTGAATTTAGCAAAGAATCATCATAATGTAAATCCAATGCATTTAGTTTTGCTATATGGTTTTGTTTACAAAATTTCACTCGTCGTGCTACGAGTACTGATAATTTATTAGTAACAAATACAAAGTCAATAAATGATAACTTATTACGCAAAATATCAAGGCAGGTTCGATATTGTGAAGCTATACGCTTGTGTTCTTTAAATTTATAGGTTATCTCTTTGTTTAATAATTTAAATTGGAATCCTCGATACACATTGCTATTATAAAGTCTCTTAGTAAAAAGCTTGAATCTAATAAACTTAGGAATAACGTTATAAGCCTTACACGTTCTTAAAAATTCAAGATCCAGCCTCCGCTTTTCGCGTTTGAAATGAAGATCCTCCAGGTGTCTAATAGAACATGGTGTCTTGGCCATATCGTTATCATCTATAATAACCAAGGAAATAAACAGAAACTCTGTAATTTAAGGTGACTAAGAACATTCACCAAGGCTCTAGACAACATCGGAAAATCTTTATTGAAAATAGGTTTATAAACATACGTTCGGAAGAGCTTGTCAGTTTCCTCATCATCAGCTGGGAATAACAGAAAATATATATTTTTGAACTAGTGGACTAAAATATGAAAAGTTATACCCTACTGTTGTAGAGATAATAACAAATAAAAAAAAAAATTTTTTAGTAAATAAAATGTCTACAGTTATAATTATATTCCTATTTAAACAACATTGGAAATTTTCTTATTAAACAAGCGGAGGCACCGGAAACTCCAAATCTTCAGAAATACAACATTGGCACAAACAAATTCGATAACAATAACAAATAGATAATTAAATATAATGATATATACTATGGGTAATCAAAAAAAAAAAAATAAATAAATAAAACACATGAAAACACTCTGAAAACAAAATAAAGACAACTTACCTAGATAAATATAACACTCAAGGATTCCATTCTAGATTCTTGCCCATCGAGGCAGATATTATAAAACTCACTTGATACTGTGACTGGCGGACCCTGTTAAAGTTGTTACTGACTGACCGTCTGTATAATTGAGTTTTTGCCCGATGACTATTTGTTGTTTATTATATCCTTGACGTGTTATATTTCTAGTAAGTTTCTTAATTTAGTTTTCAAATGTGTATTTTCAATGTGCCGTTTCATATATTGTTATTTATTTTACTATTTTTTTTTTATTTGAAATTACAATTTACTATAAATTCCTTTTTTGTGTGTCTAAGACCTACTCATTTGAGACGGTTGTCCTTGAGTTTTGTGCCTGAAGTTCTACTTCTGACGAATGCAGATTTCACGGCTCCGCCTTTGTACTAATAACAAAATCATGAATTGTTTAATATACGAGATAACATGATAAACTAGATAGAGACTATTATTATTTCCTACTAAAATAATTTTATATTTTTATTCTTGTTTTAATTTATCACAAAACAGTTTTATTTTAAATGGATAAAAGCTTTTAAAAAGGAAAGCTTTCACTAGTTTCAAAAAACATAATTTACTATTTCTTTCTATGTTTAATTTTCCAAACCTATTGATAAAATCGCGTACCTGACCGCTTTCCTGAAACGTGTTATCTTAATACACTATCTTTCAATGACTTATGAAACTATATGTCAAAGGCCCTGGTGCTACTTTTCATCCTTAAAATATCGATACCGGATTTATAGAGTGTCGGAGATCAGCTATTATACGATAAAACAGTGATATGGCCAATAACACCATATGTTCTATAGATTCACTGGAGTGATCTTCATTCAATACGCGAAATGCGGAAGGCTGAGGATTTTGAATTTTTTGAAGAAACGTGTAAGGCTTAATTAACGTTTATTTACTAAATTAGGATTCAATGGCTTTTTACTAAGACGACTTTATAATATAGACTAAATGTGTCTACGAGGAAATCCCATTTACATTAATTAAACTCAAATAGATAACAGCTTCAAGATTTTATTAGATATCAACGTATAGCTTCACAGTATCAATGTATTCACGATGAATATTCAGCATGCTCATAGAACTAACTCATTTATTACATATTGTATTTCTTAATAATAATATATTATAAAGTTACCGTAGCACGCACGAGTGAATTTTGTAAACAAACCATTATAGCAAAAACTAAAACTCAAATTAGGATTTACCGCAAATTATTATGATCGTATTTCTTTTGTCTAAATAATCAGATAGATTTTTTTTTAATTACTTTCATCTACAAAATGAAAAATGCAATTAAATATGAGAGAAAGAACTGAGTTGGTCTAGGGTTCTCCAATAAAATTTTAGTTTATCCTATGTTTATAAAAAATCTCAAGAGGTCTTCGTAAAATATTTTTTTATGAGGCAGCTTTTTACTAAACTGTATGTTATACCTTTCATGCTGAAGAATAGTTCTGAACATCACAGATAAATGCAGATTTTAAAAAACTAAGTTACGTTAAAATAAAACAGATTGCCCACAATAAACAAATTTTTAACTTGTCAATAACCCTGCTAAGTGTTTTCTTTTTTTTAGAATATTACACAAGTCCGCATTTTTAAACTAACTCTAAAACAATTAACAGCGACATTCCCACTTAAATTATATATAAGTAAGGCGCCTGGATAAGGGTAAAGAGAGCGTTTGGATTCTTTCTCGAATAAAACAGCACAAATTAACACCTTGAAATATAATAAATTCCAACATTACCTATAATTTCAGATTCACCTTAACGCAGTTTTTATGAGGTCCTACAAAAACACAACCAACCAAGGAAAACCTTTGTACAAAATGCGAAGAAAAGATATAATATTTAAACACCATTGATAGAAAAGTAGCATACAAAAATTATTCAAAAATAAATATAAGTAAATGACCTACTTATAACTCTTATCATTTGACATTCTATGGCGCCACGGCTCTTCCCTCTCACTGGAGTTATTATTATATAGGATCACAACTAAGCCTAAAAGATTCACAAAACAGTAAAACGCTTCCCCATTTAATGTTAAGGACACAATTACCTGAAAGCCTACATCACTATTACTAGCACACTATAACCTTTAGCTTATTTTTATTGAGATCCACGTTTTCTAATAACCGTTCACATAAATGAAAATATAGCTTATATTTCACTTAAGCGATACACTTTATTCATAGACTGATCGGGTTGCAATGTCAAAACTTACTACAACTTCTATTTTTTGTGATAGCATTAAGTAATGTAGGAATCTTATCTTTTACAAACCAAACATTCCCGGTAAGCTAGATGACACGAGAGGTAAGATATTCTGCTCTAACACTAAAGAAGTCATTTTCTTCGAGTCTTGTTCTCCTCATTTTACATGGCACTTAATTCGTTAGAAACTTGGAATATAATATATTTTTTTATTTTTGACAAATGAGTCATATGGGAACCTTTTAAGATTACCCCCCCCACACCCAAATGTCCTATATTTTTTATTTCTTTTACTATCTCTCCTCCTTATTCAACTACCGAAAGTCAAATAAATAAAAATCTCCATTGTGATGACATGGCATCTGCTCGGGTTGAAGATTGTCCAAATATTCATCTAAAATTGCGTAAAGTCCTTAATCTACATGACACTCTAAATATGAAACATAATTATGGTTATATAATTGTCCTTTACCTCTATATTTAAACCATCTTTTTATTTATCAACAACGATTTTATGAGTATGATATATCCCAGTTCCTCTCGCATATTAGTTTACGTCGAGATATATAAAATAGGAGGATTTCAACACTTTATTCTTAACCTCGATATATAATATTCCCAATATTATCCAAAAATACACACTATTTCAAACTACCGTTGAAAGATGAGATTGAACAAGCCACACTCCCTTTTTTTATGGACTCGCTTATTCAAGAACCCACAACAACCAACAGATTTTAACACATAACGATCCACTTATATTGACGACTAAAAGAAAACTTTCTACTGCATTTGGGTCTAACTTCAATTCTAGCCAACTTCACGCCCTATATAATCAACTCCACGACTAACTAGTTATTCAGATAACTTAACTTACTGTCCGTTCAGAGCTTTTCAGTTTATACATCACACACTCTATCATACCCTCAGTACCCCCCTACCACACTTATGCACAATGAATTTCGTCTTTTTATTGCAAATAATTTTTGGATTCAAATTTTTTGTTTGCCTATATACTTCCGCTTTATAATCACAATTATATAAGTATTCTATGGATTACCTATGTTTAACCCACCCTCTCTTACAGCCTAAGTTTACTCCTAATTAAAAACTATCTACTCTACTTCCCTTTGACCTTTCTATGAACACAGTTCCACACTCCTGAAACTTTACCTTAATAACCATTTCTCTATTTTCTTTTCTATTTACCTCATTCTACCCCAACTTCAATACTCTTGTTTGTTCAATTAATTTTTCAATTTCTATCATAAAAATAGCATCTTTCAGTTAACCACAAGGCAACAAAGACCTCACCTGAACTAGCTCTCGCCCAGCTCTTGTCATTTATAAATTTAAGCCTGTTAGGTGGCCTTGACGACTGCCTTCCCTTAATTGTTGGTAGTACTCACAGCGCCTAAACTCGTGCTAAGAGTGGATGCGCCATAGTAAGGCTATTTCCACACGTACATTATTCTTAATTAACTCAATAAGGGAGTTCGTAGGGTAATTTAAAGGCTCAAACAATACGACACCCCATACCATCACACTTCAGAATCAATCCGCTTTTAATTAATTTTCACTATAATTTGTTCTATATTAGTCATCAACACTCGGACGAAACTTCAATAACCATAACTTTAACACACTTCCTAGAAATCTCTCCACATCAGCAAGAATACTTAAAACCCTCTTTAAACACTGTGCGTATGAAGCGGAAAATGTTATAATTTGTTACTGGACTCCGACCATGTACCACTGTATTAATTGGGACAGTTTTTTTTAGAACGTGAATGACTTTGTGTCTGTTATTTAACTACCTTTAGA
Source organism: Trachelipus rathkii (assembly GCA_015478945.1). Lineage (NCBI taxonomy): Eukaryota > Metazoa > Arthropoda > Malacostraca > Isopoda > Trachelipodidae > Trachelipus > Trachelipus rathkii. The sequence goes on along the minus strand of JABUQX010052592.1, from coordinate 14,623 downwards.
TGTATGTTTAACTATTTTAAATAAGTCCTCAATTTAATTTAAAGTTCATTACCGTTTTCATTTAAGTGAAATTTTTATTGATGTAATCTTTTTCTTCTATTTTTCTTTTATTTTATTTTTATTTTTTTTTTTTTTTTTTTTTTTTTTTTTTTTGAGAGTTACAATCTTAATTTTAAATTTCATTTATTAATTTAATTATCTATTTATTATTAGTTATCCTAGAGAATTTTTGTAGCCTATACGTTATTACTGAAGATTTTGAGTTTCACGGCTCCGCTTGTCAATAAAGAAATCAATGACTGTTTCACTTTTTAGGAATTGATTATTTCTTGGAATTGCCATTTCATCTAAAAAAAATTTCTTTTTTTTTTTAAACTATTTCTAATAATTAATTTATGTTATATAAACTTTTCTAAATATTGCTTAAGTCACCAATAAGTTTCAAAAATCTATATAATATTTTATACTTTCATTGTTAATATTAAGGGGAACAATATCCTGAATATATATTATGTAAATTTATATATATTGTACGACATCCACTAGATCTCAAAGCTATTATACTTACGAGAAACGATTGATATTATTAATTATTTATAAATACTACTTATAATTATATCAAATAATAGAATTATCATCGAGATATGTTATTATGTCTTTAGAAGCCTTTAGGTGCTTTATATCATTATTATATCAATCCTTAAAATTTATAGACTGAATATATTTAAGTCACACGGAATTTTAATAGGAAGATATTATTTGTGGTATTTTCCAAAGCTTTAACCTCTGAGACGTAATATATACGAGATTATTAGTGGTCCAAGACAAACTCATAGGGTTACATATTATAAGATACGACTTAGCTGAGGTAATCTATCATTTCAAAACGCACGAAGAAGCGCGTAGGATGGATTCGTGTGACATCTTATATAAAGAAACGGATAATGTGCTCTTATTAGGTGAGCACGGTGATCTTTCATAGAGTCTACCTGTGACTTCACCATTTCAACCCTGAACGCCACTTGTAAGTACTTTTATTAATTCTAAGGACTTTATTAAATTAGCAAATAAATGTGTTATCGAGTGTAAGTGAATTATCAAATTTATAAAAATATAAACAAAGATACCTTATATATTTTAGTAAGTGAAACAAGCAAGCTCGCGATATATGATTTCACATAATATCGAACGTATAGCCTACTTTGATATTTTGCGAAATATAGTAAATCAATTTCTATATGACTTTGTATCTTGTAATACTATAATAAATATTATTAAATAGTATTCACACGTTAGACAGACGAGATATGATTTGTATTAAACAAATAACCTACATATCACGCAAATACTTTAAAATAATGCATATGGAGATTTGTACACTTTATATATGATTGTCTTCTGCATTAAATTCAATGAAATAGAATATTTTTTTATTATTTTTTATTTAACTAAAGTTTCCGCTTTACTTATCATATTAAATTAAGAGAAGACATTCGAGTGCTAGTCTAGGGTATCAACATTTATTTTATGTGATATTCCTTAATTAATTAATTCATATAATATAGATTTACTAGAGTACATTATTTTTCTGTGAGCTTTTTGATAAATTTGTTTTCTCACGTGTATTTACAACTGCAATAGTAGTTTGAACCATCTGTAAAACTCTATGATTTTTTATATAACATGCTATACTATTCTTATTAATAGAAAACACGATCTGCACTCCCGAGCTAATAATTGTGTGTATGACACACGTTTAACTCACCCCTGCTACAAGTTTATTTATCTCTGTCTTTTCGTGTATTTGATGAAGTTGATTTTTAGCATATACCTACCTCACCAAAGCATCTACTGACACGACGATCGAGATCGCATATATATTATAAATGTAAGCTGATAAGGGAGTAGAGAGGCGTGAACTCTAGTGTGCATAACGTTCCTCGTATCTACTGAGACAATATTAAAAGATTACCTTTTATCGATTGAAAGATTTAGAATCTATCTTCTTCTGTGCAGATACATTTATACCGATATCATACACATACAGTTTCATTAATAGATGGTATCAAAATATAATCTATATACATATATATATTTATTCACATCACACCATAATAGAAGTCATAAAATTAAGATAAATCACATCTATTTTTAAAGATAATAGCCTCACTCAGAATTTTTATATGATGATACATAGAGGGTGAGGAGACTTTTTAATGTAATATTATGTCGCAACACATGTGATGTGTATTCGACATGATATTCTCTTGTATTATATTGTTTCTTATTAAATAATCTTTATGTAAAAAGTTTCTACAATCAAGTGATAATAGAAACGTCCAATTTAGGAACCAATACACTCTGATCACTAACTAACACAAAACATACTCATAACATAAAATAATTTTTTAGAAGCTCATATTAATTGGGTCCTGAGATATACACTTATCCACGAATCATTCACGCTCTTAATTATACAAGAATACTACAATAATAATTCATCGTTTTTACAGCAATTCCAAAAAGGATAATGGCTCTTCCATATTATAATAAATTACAACTCATTTAATTTTTGTTGTACTAACTTCGATTAGTATGAACTCTCTTTAACACACAACAAATTTACCTCGTAGCGTTTTATTAACTAAGCCTTAAGTGAATTTAATGTTTCTCAAACTCATACATTAATTTATCAAGTTAATTCTTGATACTTACTATTAACATTATATTAACGGTTTTTTTGACAAAAGATGTATATTGAGGAACCCTTTTACTAAAATTAGACAATAATATAACTACAGATACCTATTTAATTTTCTTTATTAGTACTATATTATCAAAGTTAGATTCTATTGTAATGAACAAGCATCTACTATTCATATGGCGATCTTAGAGGTATATCCTCTGAGTGACATCACTAGCTAAATGACTATATCTCATATGCACTATTGAAAAAGACTAAGATATGAATTACCATTCTTTCTTATTATCAGGACCATACTCTTATTAACTATTAACCTCAGGGAGAGAAGATGTTACATCTTGAATTTTTTAAGTTAGATGATAGGATAGAGATATAGTAATGTCAACAAAATTTGTTTACCACGATAATAATAATTTCTAAAAAAATTAAATTAAGAATTTGATGTATTCACAAATCATACTATAACATATACCGTAGAGATGAAGTTGATCAGTGACAACTCTACCCTTTTTTGACTCATGCTTTATTAAGAAAATCAACAACTATGATATTTTATACTCACAATATCCAATATCTTATAGTTAAAAGCAAACTTTCACATAGAGCTTGGGTCTAAACTATTATTCAAGTCACATATTACTCTATCTATAATATTTATATATAATAAATAATATTATTTGTAAAATATATCTAGTTTCCAAATTTGTCAATTGAATACTACATTCCAACGCATTATATGCTCATACAATGATTCCACAGTTTTTTACATGGAACCACAATGGTAAAATTATTTTATCTCTACCATTTACTCTATTTTGATAAAAACACATATTAAATTAAAGTTATTTATCTAGGATTTATATCTAAGGATTTATATATAACCTCCCTCTATTAACTACGTGACCTATCATCACATGTATATCGTCTAAATTAAAATAATAATCTTTAATTTACAATATTCGAAGTTAGCACTATTCAACAATTAGTTATAACATTTTTCTTCTATAAATTTATGTCTCCCAATTTTATGAATAACCAATTAATTTTAATTATTCCAATATCTACGCTTGTCCCACTAAATACGAGTTCCCAATTTTTCCTGTGAGTTTCTCTTCATGCTGCTTCTCCAAAGCTATACTGTTCAATATTATTATTAACATTTATAGCTAGTAGTGGATGCGAATGCACATCCTTCATGTTACGGTAGTTATAGAAATTTCTAGACGCCAACTATCCGTCTGATACAGAGTTGATTGTAGTATCATAGAGGTATTTCCACTACATCTTATAACAATCAATAATAATTATTACTTATTACAATATATCACCTTATTCTATCATATACTAATAACCCATACGATGAATCATTCTGCACACACACTAACTCGTCATACCTATCTTTAATTTCACTTAAATTTTTACTCACTCATACTTGTCATCAATTAACTACGATTACTGCTTTTACTCCAACTTTATTATCAAACATCTATCCAGAATTGCTAATACACTTAATACAGAAATTAACCCTCTTATAAACCTGTGATGGTCTGAACGCTGTTAAGTTGTTACTGTATTTATCATACTTATGTTACTGAACAGCTCGTATAATGAAGTTTTTTGCCGATGACTTTGTTGTTTTTAATCCTTTGAGTGTTATTTTTACTTAGTAAAGTTTTTTGCTTCTTATTTTTAGTAACTTTCAATGTGTTTTCAAATTAGTGTTTATTTATATATGATTACTATTTTATATTTTTATTGTGTATGTTATCGCCTTAATTTGGTTGGGGTGTTTAATTGTTTAGGAGTTTGGTGAAGGTTTGGTGTTTGCGGTATTTATATTAATAATTCTATTTTATATAATTGTTATAATTGATTTTGTTAGGAGAATTTTTAGGTGTGACCTAACAGTTTAATTGCTGTGTAAGATTTTGGAGTTTCCGCTTCCTGCTTAAGTTAAAATAAGAAATCAATGATTGATTTGAATAATAGGAGGATAGGATTGCACTGGAAAAAGTGAAGCATTTAATATTTATAAAATAATTTTTTTTTTATTTTTTGAATTATTTCAAACAATTTAAGTTTAATCTCCATATTTTTACTTCATTTAATTATTGTAGTCTTAAATTAGTGTCAAATAAATATACTTAATAGTTTTGTTTTACATTGTATGTATAATCGCAGCGAAGCTGCATGAGGACACTGTGTGACAAGCTTCCGAAACGTTGTTTTTTAACCTAGTTTCAATAGAAGTGATTATCCGAGACATGTTCAGCCTCTACTGAGCTTTTGTGTGGACTGTCACTGTATTCATTCCTTAAAAATTTAAACGATACCTAATCTCGGATTAAAGTAAATTGGGATCAGCTTTATTATCTGCCGAAACGGATATGGCCAGCAAGTACACCATAGGTTTCTAATTAGAACCCCTGGAAGGATCGATACATTTAGCAACAACCACGATCTAGCGTGAGGCTTGGATGCCGTCAAGAAAATTTGAGTATACGTGGCAACGCTTAATATATAATCCTAAGCTTTGTAGTGATCGTCAATGCATTTTCTACTATAGAGACTTTATATAATATGTCAATTGTGTATCGAGTTCTATTTAAATATTTAAACTTAAACATAAAATATTAGATAATATCTATTATAAAGTTTAGTTGACAAACCTTATGCTATATATCCACTTAAATTTTACAGTAAACCGCTTAAGATGATTTTGCTATATAAATATCTCATTCTAAAGTGAGACTTTTGCTTTTGTTGTGTTGACCTCATAAAATAAATTTATCGCATTTTTAAAAGTCTGGAAGATTTTATTTAAACTTTTTGCGTGAAAACGATCACGAGTTTTGAAATTAGTCTTGAAAACTTACGATATCGCATTATTAATATTTCAGAATATGTATATGAATTCTGCTCTTTTAATTTTAATTAGCAAAAAGAGTGTTAATATCTAATTGTGGATACTCGAGAGATATGCTAGAGATATTAAATGTGATTTTAACGTCTTGTGCTAAATAAAGATGACTGTTGTTTGGCATGAAATATAACTTTATTCTACTTTTTATAAAAAGTTATTTTTATATACAAAAGAGATTTTATATTCAATAAATGTAGAGATTAGACTCTTATATGGTGCTGTTCATAATGTATGTTATGACACTAAAATGTATTAATAGTAAATTTGCTAGAGCTTGTTTATTAATTTATTATTAGTATTAATAAGTTTTCCGGATAAGAAAATACTTATCTTGTGAGAGATAGCTCATTTTTATAAGAGCTTCAATCTGGTAGACTGAAAACTCGTCACTCTCTTAGCATCCATATAGCGCCATTAGTTCATCTTTTTCTGACATGAAAACGTGTTCTCATATGTTAGTATTCATTGATGAATTTTTTTCAATTCCTGTATACATGTCATACAATAACATGTTATTATCACTAAGGTTAATAATCACGACACCGTATAATTATTGAAAATAATGATGCTACTTACGTGTGAGTCTTTAGAGAATTTAGGGACTTAGTCCGTGGCCTTATACATAGTCATGCTTTATTATCATGATTTGTGACTCACTCATCGATCTTCCTGAAGCTTGTGCATTCAAATTGGGTGTTCGCTTTTCTCTCGTTATATTTTTATGATTTATCTCTAATTAATAATTCATTATAAGGGTACAGAATTTTTTACGTAACATCTAACTACCCTGAGCCTTAATTTAGTATACCTAGTGAGGAAATCCTATTGTATTATGCCATACCTCCTTTCTACAATGCGCCTCGAATAGTGAATGTGAGGTAGATATGGAGTATTTCTTGACTCTCTTCGATTTGAGTAGATCTTGAGAGAGCACGACGAGATATTATCCTCAAGTTGCAAAGTAATCAAAAATAAAATATAAAGATATCTGTCAAGATAAGTTCAAACCTTCAGCTGAGAGGACACACTAAGAACCATCTAAGTTTTGATCATCTGAGGGATATACACACGTAAAGTGTCTCTTCTAGTGCAATGAAATATATCGACCAATAGAATATACAGTATATCTAAACTATAAATTATATAACATTTATATTCATTATTTTCGAATATAATAAAATTTATATAACTCCGAATTTATTTACGATAGAGCTACTTAAATAAAGCTAAGGTGTAAATAAAGTTGATAATATAGTTTGAAATATATAAATAGTTTAAATAAATATAAGTGTACGATTTATATCTTTATATAATATGATACATATTATCTGTATGTTATATGCGGCATCACGGGGTATGATCATGTTCCTCATACTACCCTAGTATACTGGGATTGATTATGATTATATGATGCGTTTCATTATATATAAGAGAGACATGATTGAAAAAATCTAATTAACATTACAAAAGTATCCATGACTTAATCTGATCAGAGTAAATGACTCAATAAAGGACGAGCTATGAGCACCAATACACGATAACAGCGTTCACACCCCTTTAGAGTACCTTCACTTGAGTGAATATAAGAGATTCTTGAATCAAGCACATAATACGGCCCCTAACTACATAACTTATATGACTTAATATCTAATTTACCATTAACCTAATATGATGTAATTTTACAAAAAATTTATTCCGATTTGAGATCGAGGCTCTTATAAAATTTATTGGATTCAGCCTAGACTCTCAGACGTATTATATCCCGAGTCAAAGGTGACTTACAAACGTTATATATCTAATATTCGACCAATATTAATTGAATATATCCAAAGTAAAGTATAAAGAATAATTCGTGATACACCAAAAAATTCAATTCCACTAATAACTGCTTGTCTTCGCCTACAAACTATTTCATATAAATCAACTTCTCACAAACCGTCAATCTTTTGTCACTGTTTGTATATGCGATGTACATGAATCAGTTTATAATTCCAACATTAACAATCAAGCCATATCCAGGCCAAGTGTTGATTATGCTTCTTAGACCCTACTAATAAACTATAACCACTGTTCCTAGTAAAACGTTCGTGTAATGACGGTTCTTACTGATTTTAAAGCAGTTTGACAGACATCAGATAAGAGTTCAGAGTAAATATCACAAGATTCCTAGCTCAACTCACGACATCACTCTTCGCAACTTTACCGGTGTATTCTCACTGTTTAACACCACACTTCCTTGACCTCATGTCTAAGTGTGAATAGCTATTGAACTTCAAGTTCATATCTTCCAGCTACTCATTTGTGAGTATAATACTATATACACCATCTCAAAAATAACGGTTCATATTAATAACTACTTGACCAACGAATATCCATATGCTAACAGTTAAACCCAAAAGTCGTGCTTTAATCAATTCAATAAAGCTATCGACATTTCTAAAAAAAAACAAGTGGTATATCTAAGAGGAGGTGAAACCATGTCACTCATACGATCTATAAGCACATAACAACTATAAACAGCCACCTTTACCGCTCAACGAATATAAAACAGCGCCACACATTATACAAAGTTCCACTACTTAACTAATATACGCAAAAGTACTATATTGAAACGCAATAGAACGTAACCTATTCTACATCTTTTTCATAACGTATCTTTTCATTTCATCACTATTTATCTAAAGTCGCGTATTTTTCTTATTTTCTACTCTTTAACTACTACGTTTATATTGTGATTTGTAGAAAAAATCTATTAATAAATTCATAATACTACCTATGTTATTATGTGACATAATTACACCTTATAATATCCTGCTAAACGTGATAGCGTGATCTGCGTAATATGGGTAACATAAGTTTTTTACACTATCATCTTACTAAAGTAACATCACTACATCACACCACATGACACTCGAAATGACCTCAATTACCCATAATTGACACTACACGATCACACTGAGACCTTAACATCACATCTATCACGTATTGTCTTAAATCTTCGCTAATTACATCCCAAGGTGCCTCCACCTACCTTACCTCAAGTCGGTAAAAACCGATAGCGCTCATTATCAGGTAGCAGACATATCACTCATGATATCAACACTAATCACATATTATATATATACTCCCCACACGAGACCTGACCAACAACGCTATAAAGCAGTTCATTCATCTAATCAAAAAATCCGCTCGCTTTAATACACCTATAGTTTGAACTACCAATCTACGAGTGCAATATTAATATGATAGAACTTCACATTGAGTCCATCTTCTCTGAGTAAACAGTATGATTAAAATACTAACACTAACCTTTCATTGGAAGAGCTGAGTATGCTAAAAATAATTAACAATTCAATATATTTCACTGACACTATGAAATTAACTTATATCGTATGACGTTTAGTATGCAATCTATCGCGCAAACACTTAAATGATTACTTCTCAGAATCAAATTAAACCTTTAACACCTCGCTAAGCTCATCCTCTAATCTAATTACATCCTAAAATACATCACCTAAGTTGCCTAATAATTTGTTTATCAAACCTCCACCGTGAAGAAATTTGAAAGTTGACTGCATCTGCTCTTTTGATCTTTTTTTAGGGAATTGTGGAGACTGTTAATGACGGCTCGAACAGCCGCCAGTAACTTTTGTTTTAAAAACTCCGGGTTACGGGCTGCTCTTTCATAAATCTAGGGGTAAAGAAATAACTTTCACTGGCTTGGGTTCTAAATCTACAGTCTTCAGACAGGTCATGTGCAAAATTCTGAACTAGTTCAATTTTGCGTATTAAAAGTTCAATAGTATAAAATTTACTCAGTATTCTAGACATTTCTTAGTTCAGCAGCTTTCATTTAATCCACCTAACAGCTCTATAAATGGCATACAAAGTGATTTGTTCGTTTTTACGTTTATTCGTAATCATTTTTTTTAGTGATCAAAAAAATTTAGTTTATGTTTACCAACCCATTCCTCTAGTTTAACTATATATAATTGATCATTAATAAAGTTGTTATGTTGGGAGATACTAATAGAGTTTTAACTCCGTCTCTGTGATGCTCCACCGCTTAATATCTATTAAAGAAAAGACCTTTAATTTTGTTATCGTCCTTTATTTAAAACGTTATTATATAGTCTTCTTTGCTTTACATCCTATGCCAGCACACATTCCAACTAAAATTAAAACTTTCTAAAAATGAGCAGATTCTATCAGTGTAGGCCACACCATCTCTCATTATTTTTTATTTATTCTAACTACTAACATGAACTATCCAGTGAGTTATAATCTCAACTCAACAATCCCACGTGATCCATTTGATAATATAACCAACATATAATTATATGCAAAATATATCGCTAATAACAGAAATTTAAACTGAGATGCCATAAAATAGGAGTGATTATCGATTATATATTATTCAATAATACGTGGTAATAAATAATTAAATGTTGACGGTAATCCTACTGTTATTCCATGAGTCTAAAGGATAATTACTATCAGGCGAGCTATAAAGTAGGCTGAGCCATAGATTCTACGGACAATTATCCTCTCACGATTATTACACGTGCTACCTATTATAAGCCTATGAAGTCTATTACTATCTCTCTATGATGCCTTTTAATAATCAGTCAGTCATAAACCTATCTACTAACACTCCACATCTTACATACACATAAAAGTGACTAATTTCATATATAGTTTTATTTATTTCTCTCCAAATATATTTATATATATATAAAATTTTAAAGGTACTGGATGGATGAGCCTTTAGTGAAATTGCCTTACTATATATAATGTATTGTATGTTAATGATTAATAGTGAACCGCATTATAATACTATCTTACTTACTCTCTATAGCACGCTAATATAACGATTCACATACGATCGCTGATCGCGAGGAGTCGGTGATTTATATGATAAGATATGAAGAGGCTATATTAAGGATAGGGTATCATTTCAAGTATTATAAACAGATAGATAGATATTATACTAGTAATATTTGTCTATTAAACTTAATATAATACTATTTATACATTAATAATTATGTTAATTATAAAATATATATATATTATTAACTTAATTTATTTTATAATAATAAAAATATCATATACTTATATATATATTATATATTATAGCTCTTAATAATATACTTACTACAGCTTATTGGATACATGAGACCCTATCATTTATTCAAATTATATTTATATGATCAATAAAGTATATCTTTATAACCTAATATGGTTTGTCTTTCCCTATTTTGTTTCAAAAACCTAAATTATATTACTTCCATAAATGTGATTCCACTATAACTGATACAAGTGGAAATACTCCTAACCACAATCAGCATACCTATGAGAAATTGATTATTAGTGTACTGTTGTATAATACTAGTATATATTTAGTGCGTTGAATAATCATAGTCGTGGAACTATATATAAATTATATCGACAGTTACTACGATACCTCCTTTATAATTATTATACGATTGAGGTGCCTGTGTTTAGTTTATAATATCTTTTCTATACCCTTGCTTGCGATACTTTATCCGAATTACATTACCTTTACGAAAATTCTTCAGTTAACATATATTAAAGTTACAATATATAGATTTTTATACTATATAATTACCAATACATAAACGTTAAATATTAGTAAAATATTCAGATAGTTTCACATAAACAAATCTGACCTTCCGTAAATATTAATCCTTTATCTCGTCATGCGCAACAGATTTTTAGATCATGAAGCATTGTAATTTATACGCTAATATTCTTTTATTCAAATATTCCTACTACGTAGAAATGGAACGAGAAAGAACTTCTACCAAGGCCTTTTTTCATGACCAAGCGAAAATTTTGAGAATAAATTTAAAATAAGCTTGCAAATCACTCAGAAGATTTTCTTAGCTATTTGAGACTTTAATTGCAGTTATAGAGTTTATCTAAAATTTCTTTAAATCACTTCCTTATCGGCAGTGATTAATTTATTTTTGTGAGATTAATTCCGCTATTATTAGGATAATTTCTCTGAATGTACAATTCGATAGAAATATTCGCCAGCTTATAACAGTTTATTTTCAAGAATTATAAAAAGGTAATTCAGTTATTTGAGAGAATGTGGGAGCACGAAAACACAAGTACTTATAACGTCTTAAAATTTTCCAAAATCAGAAAATGTGCTTTATATACTATGTTATATAACAGAGTAATTTTTCAAGTTATTGATATTCTGTTGGTTTTAGATTACTCCTAACTTTTTATTATACTAGTTCCAGTTATAATTTTTATTATATATGAAAGAACTTGAGGACGATATGGGAAAGTCCTTTAGATAAATACACATTTCTTTGATATATATTATTAATATAATTAATAGATATATAAATAGATTTATATTTATTATATTATATATATTATTGATACCTAATATTATTATATTATATATAGAATACTTACTTTTATTTTCAGATAAATTAAAATATATCATATATAATTTAATTATTATAAGTTAAGGAGAATTTATAATTATTTAATATTAATAATATATATATATATAATATTATTATTAATAATATATAATACTCACCCTATATATCTTGACAAAATTACGTGTCATATATATATTTATATTTATTATGTTATATCTTAGTCGAAATGTAAGTATTCTTATATTCTGATTGATTATAGATTATCATATCACATTGGTTTATTACATAAGTATGTTATTATTTATCTATAATTGTGTTTTTTATATTTCATTTATTTATAATTTTGAACGGTTAGTCATTATTTTATATGTGTGAGCAGATTTAAACTGTATCCCCTAAATACCATTTCATTAAATAATGTGTCTATTTTATTTGTGCAAATGTTTATTTAGAATAAAAGTATATAATTGAAAGAAAACTATGTGATTTAATTAGTAGTAAATCTACTACTAATTATTATTCAAAGTATATAATTACACTTTATATATTCTATTATTGTGACTATTACTATACTGCTGTTTGTTTCTCTTTAAAATTTCCTTAAAAGTGAATAAAACAATTAACTTTATTAGTGTTTTCACTTCCAATGAGATAAAGATACCTATCTTTGACTTAAAAATGCAAATAAAGTAATATTATTTGTTACGAATATGTTTTTAAATTAGATTAGTAGTAAGTAGGAAATATCACTCTAATGCAGTAGAAAACCTAAGGAATTAGATTATTTCTATATAGGACTTATATATTTTTTACATATATATTCATTTTTTTTTATTATGTATTATTATATTTTTGATGTATATAAAACACATTAACTTTATTAGTATATGAAGAAAAGCTACAAGGAAAGAATTATAGTTAGGTTTGTTACAATATGAATTAATAACGAAATATAATTTTCCCACCCATATAATATTTAAGTTCAAAAAAAAGAAATATAATATTAATTATAATTAATTTAATTAGTCTTGAGTTAATATTTACTCACCAAATCAATACCAAAGGGGTACAACAGCACAATAATCAAAACATTGATATTAAACTTCAATGTGTAAGCTACATTCTATAAAGAGGAAATAAAAGGTTAATTCAAACAATTATAGTTGCTATGGTAACATATGAAGTTTGGTTCTCTCACACTAACATATATCATATTCAATTCCAATCATTATATAAGATTAATTACTTAAATATTAATACATACCTACTAAGAATAATATTACTTTATTAAGTAGACGACAACCTTTTTGGGCACTAGCTAGATATATATATATATATATATCTATTAATATAATCATTACTATATTATATATATAAATTCACTATATTAATATTACTCTAATATATATAATATTATTTATATATAATAATATATATAATTTGCTTTAGTTAGTTATAACATGACTTAGATATAGATATAAAGTTTTTCTTTCATTTATATTAATTAATATTAATTATTATTTATAACTTTTATATAATTAGATTATAATATTTATTACTTTATTATTATTAGTTATTTGTATTAATTTATATTATTATTATTTTATTATTATAAATACTATATATATATATATTATCTCTATTATATATATTTATATTAATTTAATTTATATTTTATTATTATTAAATTTAATTTATTCTTTATTTATTATTCATATAAAAAGTTTTGCAAAAATTAGTAAACTACTATGTAATATATTATTTATTATTATTATTATTATTATATTATATTTTTAATTATTATTTATATCGCTATTATCTTCCTAACTAACGCACGTCATTTTTCAATATATACGTATACTATATTTCTTATATATATTTTATATATATACTTATTTATATAGTATTAATAAAATATATATCATATTATAAATTACTATTTAATTATAATATTATATATTATAATATATATATATTTATATATATTATACTATATATAATATATATACTATATATTATGATATTATTATATATATAAAACCGTTACCGTGAATTCTCTCCCTGACAATTATTTGACATTTATATCAGTGAAGTTCATTTTCCAAATTACTGATGGGTTATTTTCCTGTATAACTTAAATGTTTTTTTCGCAATATGGAATAAACATGTTTTGGCGAAGATAATCTAGATGGAAAATCATCCGAGTTTATATTGCTTCAATTTGTTGACATGATCAAATGAGAATTTCAAATTTACAAAACATGATTAATTAGTATTCAGAGATAATTGAGTGAGTAATAGATATTAAATATTAATTATTAATTTATAATTATTATTATCTTATTATTATTATTATATTATGATCATTATAGTATTAATTATTATTTAATTATTATTATTATTAATCTATTCATTTATTATTATTTAATTGTATGTTATATAAGTTATTGTTATTATTTTATTATTATTATTATTATTATTATTATTATTATTATTATTATTATTATTATTATTATTATTATTATTATTATTATTATTATTATTATTATTATTATTATTATTATTATT
>JABUQX010052590.1:5000-7500 GCA_015478945.1 Trachelipus rathkii | reverse complement strand
ATAATGAAATAATTAATAATATAATAATAAAAAATAATAATAATAACTAATAATAATAATAATAATAATAATCTAATAATAATAATAATAATAATAATCAATAATAATAATAATTTAAATAATAAAATTAATAATATAATAATTAATAATATAATAAATAATAATTAATAATAATTAGATTTTTAATATATTTAAAAAATATACTTTTAATTTCAATTTAAATTCTTAAATTAAATTTAGAACTTTCAAACTTTATCACAATTCTACTTTTTACATAATTAATAATTATTAATATATTATTAATTATAATATTAATTATTAATATAATTATAATTATAATTATAATAAATAATATAATGTAATGATAATATTAATAGATAAGATACATGATAATGATAATGATAATGATAGATAAAATGATTATGATAATGATAATATAGTTATATAATTATACATTAATAATAATAATAATAATAATAACTAATAATAATAAAATAATAATAAGTAATAATTTAATAATAATAAATATAATGAAATGATAATGATAATGATAATGATAATGATAATATTATAATAATAATAATAATAATAATAATAATAATAATAATAATAATAATAATAATAATAATAATAATAATAATAATAATAATAATAATAATAATTAATAAAATAATATTAATAATAATAAAGAAAAAAAATAGCAAGACGAAAAATAAAAGGAAAAAAAAATACAAAAACATTTAAAAATAAAATAATATCAAAATTATAACCTATATATTATATTACCTGTTTAGTTGACAGTCTGGGGAGGAATGAACAATAATAACAAAAACAACTGCTTATATTACTAGATTATCAGAAAATTGGTTGGTTGTGTGTTGGACATTTTTAAAAAATGAATATAGATATACATTTATCACAAAAGAGTTAATAAAATAAATTACACAGTGATTACAATGGAATTATTAAAGTAATATAAATAAATAAATTAAAACAAAAATTAAAACAAAAATAACTTAATTGAGGAGCCATTTGAGTTAAGTTGCTACTTTGTACTATGTAGAAGCTCTCGAGCTCTCGAGAATCCTTTGCTCAAGTAAACCTGACGCCGAAGAAAAAACCTTGATGCTATCTTTGAGATGTCAAAAGATAGCTTTAAGGTTTTTTCTTGAAGCTATCAAGGTGTTGTCTTCGGCGTCAGGTTTACTTAAGCGAAGGATTTTCGACAGCTTGTTTATACATAGTACAAAGCTGCAACTTAACTCAGATGACTTCCTCAATTTAAAGTTATTTTTTGTTTTAAAGTTTTGGTTTTAATTCTATTATTTATTTTACTTCAATAATCCTGTATGTAATCACGTGTCTGTAATTTATTTTGTTAACTCTATGTGCGCAAAATGCTAATATTCTAGTATTCATTTTTTAAAAATGCCCAACCACACAACCAACCAATCTTCTGATAATCTAGTCTATAAGCAGTGTTTTTTGTTATTATTGTTCATTCCTCCCGAGACTGTCAACTAAACAGGTAATATAATATAGGTTATAATTTTGATATAATTTTATTTTTAAATTGTTTTGTATTTTTTTTTCCTTTATTTTTCGTCTTATTATTTTTGTCTTTATTATTTATTCATTATTATTTATTAATTATATTATTATTATTTATTATTATTATTTATTAATATTATTATTATTTATTAATTATTATTTATTTATTATTAATTATTATTAGTATTATTATTATTATTATTATTATTATTAGTATTTATTATTATATTATTACTTATTATTATATTATATTATTATTATTATTATTATTATTATTATTATATTATAATTATTATTATTTATTATTATATTATTATCGATTATATTATTATTATTATTATTATGTTATTATCTATTATTTAATTTTTTAACTTTCATAATATTATTGTAATGTTAAATTTATGTTTTAGCTGATGATGGGTTTGGATAAACCCGAAACGTCCAAATTAAATGATATCAAAGCTTTTGTTCGTCTTTTTTTTTTGGTTTTTTATATAATATATATATAATATATATATAATAATATATATTTATATAATATTATACTATATATAATATATATATATATATATATATATATATATATATATAATATATATGTAATTATATATATATATATAGTATATAATACTATAATTATATATATATATATATATATATAATATTATATACTATATATATATATAATATTATATATATATATATATACTATATAGTATATATATATATTATATATATATATATTATATTGGGAAGGTTTATTTTGATAATGAATCTTGAACCAAGTGTTATGTTTTACAATATAACTCTTGTTTGTTAAGACCTTCTTAGGCAAGAAAGAGGCTCATCAAATTAGAAGAGAAACGTCTATCAAAGATAATATCCTAGGATAGTTTTTAGATAAATTAAAAATCCGATAACATTTTAGTTTAAAATTTTATGTACGTAC
>JABUQX010052589.1:27500-31914 GCA_015478945.1 Trachelipus rathkii | reverse complement strand
TTACAGTCAAGAAAGGAAATTGTCATGTATGAATTATAAAATTACGAAAATCTTTATTTATTAATACCTATACCTCCGCGTTGAACAGCAGACAATAAGAGGAAAGAACTTTCACGTTAATACTATCTATATATATATATATCATATAGTTAGTAATATAATATATATATATATATATAAATATATATACTTTTATATATATATCTATATATATTATTATATAACTATATACTGAGCAGTGCCTTCCCATGTTTCGGTCCGAAGCGCCACTAATATATATCTATATATAATATATAAATATATATATATTATTAATATATATATATCTATATATTGTATATATATATCTATTACCCTATATAGAGCCAGTTTTTTCTTAGGAATCTTAAAATACATAACGATAAAAATTTAATAAGATTCTGTATTAAATATATATCTATATATTATATAATAATATATATAATATAATATATATATATTTTAATATTATATATATATATATATATTTATAATTATATATATTTATTATAATATATATAATATATATATATTAAATATATATATATATATATATTATTTATATATATAATATTATAATAATATTTAATTATATATATAAATTATATATATATTTATATAATATAAATTACTATATATATTTATTAAATATATATATATTATATATATTATATTTTAATATATATTATTATAATATTATATATGATAAGTATTATAATGCCATATCACTAGTATCCAGGTTTGAGAGTCGATAAGGAGGAACCAAGTTTTTTGGAGAAATGGGTTACTTTTGAGACCCTAACTCCCCTTTCGTTAACAGATGCTTTCCATTACTTACTTTGGGAAATAAGAGGACTACCTTCCCTTTATAAATTATATCACAAGGCACTTGCCTGTTGGCAGCGAAACGTTTTTTTCCAACACCTTTGGTTTCTGATTGTTGTATAAAACTAAGTGACAGGAGAAAGCTTAAAAATAAAGCTGACGAAGAAGTTTCCTGTAAAATAATGTTCAGATAAGTATATACACATATAAACCAGTCTTAATTATCCCCGACTTCACTGATCAGTTCAAGCGTGCATCAATTTATCCTTTGTTATTGTAACTTCCGTAAATTGTAACTTATTCTTGATACTGGTTCAAGAATCCAATTCTCTACCTATATATTCTTTTTTGGCGAATTGTAGGTAATGATTCATCGTTTTCTATTATATTTAGTTAGGGTTTTTGGACATTGACAACCAGTACTCCTAGTTGTCTGACCACTTGAAGGTCTTAAATTATTTTCGTATATATTGAATACAGTGGCAATATTTGGAGGTCCTGTATTCAGATTATATTCTTGTTGTTCGAGAATTATATATAATATATAAAGATATAAAGGTTTTAAATTAATTTTAAGAAAAAAATTAATAAATTAAATAAATAAATAAAAATAAATTAAATAAATAAATAAAAATATATTGAAAAAGAATAAATAAATAAATAAAAACAATAAATAAATCCAAATAAATAAATATATTAATAAAAAAATATACTATGGGAAAGGATATATTATATATATATATATATATATATTATATATATATATATATATATATATAATATATATATATATATATTATATTAGATAATCTATATATATATATATATAGTTGAAATTCTTGACTATATTTAGAACGCATAACCCGTCACCTCTCTCTCTCTCTCTCTCTCTCTCTCTCTCTCTCTCTCTCCTTTTCCCTCTTTCTTCTCTCTCCCTCTCCCTCTCTCTCTCTCTCCATAAGAGTGTGTACTCCCGTGCAGCTTAGGAGATACTTTGCATGTTTCCCTATTATATACATATATATATTATATATATATTATATAATATATATTATATATATATATATATATATATATTATATATATATATATATATAAATATATTATTTTATATATATAATATAATAATATAATAAATAAAAATTATTTATATATATCAGAATATTTTTAATTAATAATAATAATATATTTGATATTTTTATTTCTTTGATGTCTAAAAATTATAATATATATTATATATAAAATTATAGATATATATAAGATGTCTGAACACACAAAAAAAGGGACCTACCACGCGAGCAAATGGGACCCCACTAAGGGATATGATGTCGTCAGGGTAAGCTTGGTTCACCAAAAGGAATGGGTGCGTGACCTTCTTTTATCTCCTGATGATAAAAATCTAACTCCTTAGCAAAACAAATTTTATAACTTTAATTAAATTTGCCTTCTCCTATTATTTGCATCTGACGAATCTGTAGCTATTACTCTCCTTGAAAAGGCTAAATTCTGCGGCTCTCCTTTTTTTAATATGAAATTTTCGCCTGGTGGATTTCTGGCAACGCCAACTCCTACTCCTTCTCTTCTAAGGTGTCCCATGACTCATGCCTATGATTGCACCAATTATTCAGTTGCATGAGATCCTGAAATCTATGAAACTTTAAGAAGGCTAGTGGCTCGGACGCGTATTCTTCCTCATGTTGTGTGAGGGAATCCATGGCTGCGAATGATGGCCCCGTTATCGTTCGCTCTACTGCTCTATACCTAAATTTTAACAATTTCCCCTCCAAGGTTTAAAAGAAGCGCATAAGTTGAACCAGATCCCTATGAATGTAGCAGCTCTGATCCTTCTAACTATCGTCTTATAGTTCTTACTTGCATCCTTTTCTAAAAAATTTGAAAGTCACCTCCAATTTTTCATTTCATGGATCATCTTGAATCCCAGTTCCTCTTCTCAGATCACCAGTATGGCCTTTCGACGTTTGAGGTAAGGTGGTTTGACACTCTTTCTATCTCCCTGATTTATGGTCTTGTTGCCCTTTGGCGACTATAGGTAATCAGTGGGTGACGGCACGTGGACATATCCAAAGCCTATGACCGGATATTGACATGCGTCACTGATTTATAAGCTTCCTTGCCTTTGAGATATCCTCCTACTATTTGTGACTTTTGTCTAGTTTTCTCTCTGACGTTCCATACTGCACTGTGTTGAGGGAGCTACCTCTTTTTCCTTCTTGTTAACTGTGGTGTTACCAACAAGGTTTTGTTTTGATCCCCAACTTATATTCTTACTTTTCATTCAGCGATCTTCTCAGCTGTTCATATCAACTCTGTTCATTCTTATGCTTGATGACTTAACTTCTTCATTTTTCCACTTCATTTCAAATCTACTTCTCTCTTTCGGCTCTATAGTTGCTTCTTGAACTTCATCTTTCCGATTTCTATATTGCTTGATCTGAATTGGATTACTCGTTTGGCAACCTTTAACCTTGTTAAGTTCAATTTTTTTATAAAACTCAACTTCTTCACACCTTCCTCTAAAAAACACCTCCGAAATTCTTATCTTTCTTTGACGGCTCTCCCGTCTCACCTGTGGACAACAAAACAGATTCTTGGTATCAGCATAAAGCAATATTACGTATCCTTGGAAACCTCGATATCCATCACAACTGTTGCTAAAGTGGCCTCTAAGAAACCTGGACGTTCTGTACAGGTGCTCGACATTTTCACATCCTGAACAGTTTACCCACTTATGCAAGGTCTCTTACTCACTTTTAGATTACTTGTTCCCATATTTGGGGGGGATCCGGTTCCTCCCTTCTTTTAGATAAGGTTGAGTCTAAAGCTAAAAGATTAATAAACTGCCCTGTACTCTCTATCTCCCTTGACCTTCCTATTTCTCGACATGACGTTGATTGCTCTATGCTCTTTATTATAGGCACTTACAACGGCAGATGCTCAAGGGTGTTGACCTCTCGTATTCCTCCACCATTGCGTTGCCTTCGTAGCCACATTCATTGTAAAGTTTCTTTATTTTTTCGATGATTCTGTGTAAATATTGGGAACTCCAGGCTTTGTTCGCTGAGGTGCCTCCTTCTCTCCAGCCATATTGTCTTCTGTGGAACTCATCATGCCTTCCTCTGTTTTTCCTGCTGTATTTAATCTCCATTTCTTCAAGTCTTCCGTCTGCAGTCACCTCAGAAATTTGGGTAGGCTTGGGAGTTAATGGGTTTTCCAATTATTATTATTTTTTTTTTTTAGTTTTATTATGCAACATCCATTGCAAAAAAGGCTCTGCCCTTGGTGGTAGCTACCGTAAAAAAAAGGACAGTTATATCTCCTCAGCATCTGCCTTGTGTTGTTCCACCAGGAAGTTTTTTTAGTTTTTCATTATCATATATATATATATATTATATATAATATATATATATATATTATATATATATATATATATATATATATATAATATAGTATTTATATAATATAATATATATATATATATATATATATATATATATGTATAGTTATATATATATATAATAATGATTATATATCCGTGCAACCTTGGCAATGG
>JABUQX010052589.1:2500-15000 GCA_015478945.1 Trachelipus rathkii | reverse complement strand
AGCAAAGGTTATGACGCTGGCTTTATTCCTAACATTTTATATGAAATAGAATATTCTTACGTACGCCCATGGCTTTGAGTTTTACTTTTAAGAACAGGGTAGGGAGGAAAATTTCCAAATGAATTTTATTATTATAATTGTTAGTACTAAAGTAGTTGCATTTTCTTTAAATTTATTGTTATAAATCAGAGTCTTTTTACACTTTCCTATAAAATTTTAATAATTTAGTTAACTTTCCATTTAATTTATTCTATTAAAAAAAGACTTCAAAAATAATTGGGTAGGAGCACCTCCCTTGCCTACGCTTATATATACGCCCTGATATTATTTAATACTTATATATAATATATATATTATATATATATACTATAATATAATATTATATATATATATATATATATTATATATATAATTTATAATATTATATATATTATTATATATATATATATTATATATACTATATATATATTATATAAATTATTATATTATAGTATATATATTATATCAAGTCATTAAAATGTTGCCATGCCAATTAATCTAAAGAAGCAGACATTACTGGATTTATAGTAAAAATAACAAGATATATACTGTATTGATATTAAAAACCACAGGAATATTACACTAATTATTATAAAAATCCCAGAATCTACTGGATTTAATAAAAATAACAGAATATACTGGATTTAAGTAAAATAAAGAATATACTGGATATTTAAGCTATACTGTATATCTGGATATATATATATATATATATAATATATAATATATATATATATATATATTTATATATATATATACATATATATATATATATATAGTATATACTATATTATATATATATATATACAATATATGGATTATATAAAATAAACAGATTACTGGATTTATATTAAAACAACGGAATATGCTGGATTTATATAAAATATCACAAAATAAACTGAATTTATATTAAATACCATAGGAATATACTGAATTTATGTAAAAAGTCACAAATATACTGGATTTATATAAAATCACGCGTTCTTTTTAAACTTGAATTGACCATAAAAATCACAGAATATGCTTGATTTATAAAATGTAAACCACAATAAGCTGGATTTAAATAAAAATCACATAATATAGAATATACTGATTAATGAGGGATTATATTCTAAATACAGTTCAAGAAGTATAAAAAAAAACTAAAATTAATGACGTCTTTAATTTGTTAATGATATATATTATACAGAATTATTAAAATGACATTTTTGAAGAATAAGTCAGAGAAAAAATCTTTTTTTAATTATCTTTGTATTCCTAACATTTGAGAATTAGGTTTCCTTATAAACAAAGCTCCTTAATTGATATAAACCTCACAAAACTCCTTTAGCACACGAGGAGGGAGGGTATAAAACGATTGAGGCAATACCCCCAATCCCCTACCTCAGCTTCATAGTTTTCAATTTATTATTTACAAGCTATAAGGGTAATTTTAGTTGATGAAAATATGTAAGCATCGTCTTAAGATATAACATGCTATCAATTAACGCAAATTAGGACTTCTCAAAAGGTAACAGAATACGAAGACAATAGAATACTTATTTAAAGACGTGCAAATTACTAGGTGTGGAAGAGGATATACATTTTGTAAATTCACTTAAATTGACATATCTCCTGGTCGATAAATAAGAGTTATCGACATTTATTTAAGTAACAATGAGGTCAAGTAAGTTATATATACATACATATATATATATATATATATATTATATATATATATTGATATACGATATATATATATATATATATATATTATATTATATATATTATATTTTTATAATATATATATATATATATATATATATATATTAATATAAATATAATTATATTATAAACATATATATATATTATATAAAATATTGATATATAATATAGATAACATATTTAATTAAGTTATATATACATACATATATATATATAATAATTATATATATATATGACCTTTTCCAAAATACGCTGACTATAGATTTTCACGAAATTTGCAGGATATCCTATAAATATGTTATAATAAAAAGAAAACGGTGAGAGAAGGGTTGGAATTGTATACAAAAAAAATTTAAACTTTATTTAAAAAATTAGTTTGCACAGGAATGAATGAAAAATTGGACACTTTTAAGAAAGTTGCCAGGTATCTTTATTTGATCCTTATTAATTTCATGACGCTCTCTCGATTTTCATGAAACTTACATGAAATGAGAAAGAAAAACATGTAATAAAAATTGTTGGAAATGACCCTAAAAAAGTTATGAAGTTGCAAATGTTTATATTTTTGAAATTTTGTTTATGAAAAAATTTGTCAAAAAAAATTTGTTTCAGATTTTCATGAAACTTATTTGAAATGTCTGAAATAATTTGTAATGAATAAAAATGTTTTAAAAAAATTCGAAAAATAACACTGAAAAAAGATTTGAGGTCACCTAATGTGATATTTATAACGTAAAAGTTAACCTTTCTATTTTTCTCGAGTTTTATTGCCGCCAGAATCTTTTTTTATATAATTTTACCAACACTAACGGATCGGAGGGTGCGGGGCGGAAGCACCTCGTAAACATATGTTCTTGTGCCATGCATTTACCATATTAGTGACTTTTTTCAGAGTCATTTACGACCTTTTTATTACATTTTTTTGTTTTCTACGGCTCATTTTAATCATTTCATGTACGCTGCATGAAAATCTAAAGGATGTCATGAAATTAATAATGTTTCATTATTTAAAAAGGAAAGAATGAAAATTTTGTGATGAGAAAATTTCAATTTTCCATTTGAAATTAATTAATTAGGAAATTTACAAAGGAAAACTTGGGACCGATTTCCTTGATTTTCATCCGATATCCAAGAAATAAAAAGCAAGATACAGCTTTTCAGAGCTCTTATGCGTTGATTTCGAGCGTTTCCCTGTCTCTATAGATTCATCTTGGATTTTCTTTTAAAGGAAAAACTATATTTTTGACTCTACAATTACAAAAGGTGAATCTCAAATTTCGTATCAGGTCTTATAGTTCAAGTATATAACAAAAACAATCTATCAAAAACATTAAAGCTTCCCCTCAATCTATTTACTACCGACACTCTTACCCCTCACTTTAAACACAAAACTTATAACATACGCCGACAACATAACCATCATGGCCACAAATCCCAACATAACTAGACTTGCTTAAACTTACATCCAGCAACTCGAAACCTTTCTCAGCATTAATAGAATGACATCACCAGAAACATACAAAATTACCCTAAATACTTTTTGATAAATACTAATCTTCCCTTCACCCTCAAGTAAAACTGAACAATTCCTCTAAACAATATTCCAATAATCCTTGGACTCACCTTCGGCACACACCTCCCCTTTTCTACACACATTATTCACGCAATCAACTCTGTCAACAGAAAACTTTTACACAATCTCGCACAAAATTACTTCAACAATGAATCAACTGCTCCAAACACAGCATATAAACAGTTCACAAGACCCACACTCAACTATGCATCACTAGTCTGGTACCCAGTTACCGCTTTTTCCAATTAATTGCAAAAAATAAAAATAAAATAACTCAAAATTCGGTCCTTCGAATCCAACATCTAAACGACGAAATAAAAATCCTCCCTATACTTCATCGTCTTGACGTGCTAGGGGCAGTTTTACTCTAGAACTCTAAATCCAACTCATCCACACCATTACAACCTGCAAGATCACAAAAGGCACCGTCTAAAATAACCCTTTTATCCCCAGCTCTTTATTTTAACATCCATAGAACAATTCTTCCCACTACAAACAACAATGCTCTATAAACAAACACATTCACATAATCATTACACAGAAATATTCAAATAGTCGACAACCCAATCACCATATATCAAACTTGCATCAAACTTATATCAAACTCAAGCACAGCTTTACATTGCAAAACCAAATATCACATCAAGACTGGGGTCGGAACACCTCCCTAACTCACAAACATATAAAAACCGATTCAAAATACGTACAACAGCATCCCGAATATGCCTAAAATGTCAATTCGAACCAGGAACAGCTGATCATCTTCTATTGAAACGCCCAACTCTAACAGCATACCGGGCAGAATTCGAAATCACATCCATGAAGGACCTGTGGGTAGGGCAAGTCAACGTATTCGCTTTCCCTTATATAGTGACTCCCCTCAATTGAAAATGAACCAGGGGACAAAAAGTAAAAGTTAAAAATTATATATATATATATATATATTATATATAATATATTATATTATATATTATTATATAATATATATAAATTATATATATATTATATATATATATATATATTTATTAATAATATATATATATATATACATATATCTTAGATTATATCATTTATTGAATAAGGATCAGCATATTACGCTCATCGGAATATTAAAGACTAGCATAATACGCTCATCAGATTATAGAAAGTTCAGATTAAAAACTTGCACCGAAATTCTTAAAAGGAATTGGATATTGGCAAGGCAATAAATTAATTGTAGATTATCTTGCAACCTGCAAGTTAGAATATTTAAAGAGATTATATCTTTGAAAGCTAGGGTCTTCATATAACTAGAATAGTTAGTTAAATAGTGGGATTTTACACTAGATTATTTTTTAAGCTAATTCGAGAAAAAGTTTTTTGCGTTTCCCAATCTCAAAACGGCGAAGTAGTTGACCCGTTTCTAAAGCTATCCAGAATATATGTTATTTAAAAGCACAGATAGAACGATCTTTCGAATAAAGAAATATTGTTGACATAAAACTTTAATTCAGCACGAGCTTAAAAGTGGAAAAATTGCTTCCTGGCTCAGCCTTTTACAAACGAATGATTTTTAATGAGAACCTATCAGTTCAAAAATAAAAGGCGCGAATCAATTTCAAAAAATACCAAAAAAATCGCTGTCTCTACTCTTTGGCATTTGGCAACCCCCAGTTTTTCAAGGAAATAGCCTCTTTTCTGGGCCAACTTTACTCAATTTTATATCCTCCGGGGGGGATGCTTCTGGCCTCTATAGGGCAGAAGTCAGAACTTGACAACTTGAAATGAATATTTAAAACAGCTGCAGAATAATTAATCTGATTCTTCCGATGAATCATACATTCAGAATATTTTTTCTTGCAGCTTCTGCAGCTTTCCGCTTAGGCCGACTATTTTGAATATCTCTATTAGCTGGCGGTTGATGAACTTCCAGCATCCGTCGCAGGGACGTAGAAGGGGGGTTCCACCCTCCAGGAATACTTTTAATGATTTACTTGCTGGGAAGGACAGGGACTGTGTTTGACGATGAGGGTGTTGAACCACTATGGGTCAAAGAAAGCTCTAAGGGATACAAATATTTGACTGGATACAAGCTGACTTGTCCCCCAGGAGTCCTGACGTACACCGATCTGACTTTATTGTCGTCGCCGATTATAAGATCTACGACTATCCCCATCTGCCAGTAAGGACGTTCTTTCACTGGACTTTTAATAAGAACAACGTCATTCTTTTTGACTAGATTATTCCAGCTGACCTGGTAGAGATCTCTTCCAGTCTCTCTAAGACTAAGAAGGTACTCATTGTACCACCTGGTACGAAATTCTTCGAATTTTTCTGAAGAATATTTCAGTGACTTTACCAGCTCTTTCTTAGCCGAAGTTGGAAGTTGAGTCCCAGAACTGATTATTTGACCCAGCTCCGGGTAATGCCATAGCGGTTTTTGACAAGGGTTTGATGAAATCGTTGGGAGTAAGAGGTAATATCTCATTTGAACTGGTGGTGTAGGTGAGCGGACGTGAATTTATAGCATCAGCAATATCTGACAATATCGTAATGAAGTCGAAATAATTCAACGAGGAACGTCCAATTGTTTTGAATAAACAATCCTTCACCACGCGTATTAACCGTTCCCACTGGCTTCCTACCCATGGGCTATACAGAGGAATTCGCTTATGCGAAATCTGATTTTTTCGTAAAAACTCACTTCCATTTTCTGATACGAGGAAAGTTCCTAAGAAATCAGTTCCTTGATTAAAGGAGCGCGCGTTGTCGCTATAGACGCAGTCAGGCACTCCGAAACGATTAACAAATCGTTGAAACGATTGTATAAATGATTTAGATGACATGTCATCTATAAGGTCTAAATAGACCGCCCGAATATTTAGACAGGTGTAAATGAGTATGAACATTTTTTGGGCTGGGCCAGAGCCTTTGACTTTGACCCACCAATGTTTGGTGTAGTCAACACCTACATGCTTAAAAGGCCTGAATAATTCCACCTGGTCTTTTGAATAATTGGTGAAGCGCGGGTACCGAAAAGCAAAATTATTGAACTTTTTGCAGACTATGCATTCCTGCAAAACATTTTTGATAGAGGTACGCGCTGATGTCACCCAATAGCCTTGGAGCCGAATATTTGTAAGAGTGGCTTGTATGCCTAGATGCTTGCACTTATGATGAGCATCTCTAATGATTAACTTGGTGAGGTGGTGACTTTTTGAGAGCAAGATGGGATTAAGTACATCATAATTGTAATAATTGCATCTTGACAAACGACCTTTGCTCCTGATGAGATTATTTTCATCCAAGAACAAGTTCAGATTATTTACCAAGTCCGGAACTTGGCCTGTGAAAGAAGGATTATTTTTAATCTCTTCTAAAAATTGAAGTTCTTTCGAGAATGATTCTTTCTGCATTGTCTGCAGACAATACAGACGTGCTTTTAAATCATGATTAATTGTCACACCTCTTGACAAGGCTCCAAACTGGAACAATAAAGCAACTACTCGATATAGTTTGTGCAAGTTTGAATATTTGGACAACTCCACCACAGGAGGTTCATTGCCACCTTGAACAACAGCAAAAACAGGAGATGCTGTTTCCAGTTCAGCTGATGGCCAGTAGATACTATTTAAAGAGAGCCATTTTGGCCCTTTTGCCCAGAAGGACATGTTCTTTTGAAACTCTTTGAAGGAAATACCTCTGGTCAGAAGGTCCGCTGGATTATCTTCTGTTCTGACGTAGAGAAATTTAGTACTTAACGAATATTCCTCTTGAAGCGAAGAGCTCATGGTGCGAATATCTTGCACACGATTCCTCACGAATATTTGCTTAACTTTCGAGATCCTATTTTGGATTCAATGAAGAGTTATCTGCGAGTCGGAGAATATGTTCAATTTCTTGAACTTGACACCCGACAGTCCACTCAACATTTGTGGTAAGCACTTTAATGCTAAAAACACAGACAATAACTCCAAACAGGGAAGCGTTCTTCCTTTTGCAGAAGCGATTTTTCCCTTTGACCAAAGAAGATTTGGACCCTCTGCCGTAGACGAAACATACACTACGAAGCCATAAGCAACAGTGCTTGCATCGCAGAATATATGAATACTTAAATCAGAGTCACTTGACTCAAATGAAGATCTTCTAAAAGAGACCTCCTTCAGAGAGTTAAGGTCCTTGCTCAACTTCTCCCATGAATTTTTGATTTCGGGAGCAATTTATATCGTCCCACCCCATGTCCACTTCCCAAGTTTTCTTCATAAGAAGACGGCCTCGAACGGTGACGGGGAGGTAAAGGCATAGGGGATCGAAAACTTTTGAAATCTCCGACAGGAGCTGTCTCTTGGTAGAGACAATATTTAATGAAAAGTCACTAAGACTCAGACTATCTTGAACGGTATTATATAAATACCCTAAAACTCTTTCTTCATCACTTTGATGAGTTGCAAGTTTACCCTCCTCCTTGAATATTTCTTTAAGGTCTGGACAATTTGAGTTCCAGGAGCACAAGTTGAAGCCCCCCTCACTCATACGTGAGGTGGCCTCTCGAAAAATATCTTGAAGTTCGTCTACAGACGAAGAAGTGTACAAAAAATTATCAACGTACAGATTATTTTGAAGAAGAGAGGTACAGAGATCAGGAGGGTATTTTTTGGCGTGATGTTGTATCACAGCCCCTAGAACATAGGGGCTGACAGCCAACCCGAAGATGATGGTGGCATAACGGTAAGTGAGTAACTCGCCATCAGCCTCCCAGAAAAAACAGAAGCGATTTCTGTCCTCTTCTAATTTTAATTTGATCTGGAGGAAGGCTTTGGAAATATCCGCCAGAACGATGAATTTGTTCGTTCTGAAAGACAGTAACAACTTAAATAGGGAAGCGATTAAATCTACCCCAGGATACGATGCCTGATTAAGTGAAGGACTACAACCTATCTTCAGGCTGCAGTTAAAGACGGGACGAATTTTTGTCGTCACTTGAAGGGCCTGTTTTATTATAGGTCTGTGGGGTATCCATATAAATTTATGATAATCTTTCGGATGCACCTCCACAGCCTCCACAATACCTTCTTTTAGGTATTCCTTGAATATTTCCCCATACTTGTTAAGCAAGCCTTGAGCAGTCAATTTCTTTTTGACTCGTTGCATTGTAGCAAGAGCAACGTGATGATTTGATGGAACCTGCTCAAGAATATCTTGAAACCACGGAAGTTCCACGTGGTACTTTCCGTCTCGGAACTCTATCCCTTCGTGGAATCTTTTAATGAATATTTCGTCAATGGAACCCTGGTCCCGCTCCTCATTGATACCCAGAGACTCTAATTTATAGAGGTTCTCCAGGCCCAAGTCCAAATCAGACTCAGTATGGGTATGTAAGAGTGGGTCGAAGTACGAAGGTACCGGTTCCACTACAAGATTAATTACATGTTCCGGGACGTTCCTGACAGATCTTTGAATATTTGATGGTATGGGGAGCTCGGAATTCTGTCATGATTTTTTGACAGCTTTCGGCGAAGAATTCTTCCCAAAGATTTTTTCATTTTGGGAAGGTGACAAAAAAGATGTTACAGGCCCGAAAATGTACCCATGACAAGTTTCTAGGGCACTGCCCCGAATGCATTTTACGGTTTTAAAATGCTTTAATAAATGAAGAGCATCGATGCCCAGCAGCCCATGAATATTTGAAACCCTGTCAACATTATTATTTTGATAGTGACTATCTGCCACTTTGAAACCATTTTGGGTAATATTTTTCATGGCCTCCGTCAGGCCTTTTACATAAAAGCCGATATCCAATTCAGAATCAATATTTACAGGTAGGCTAGAATATTTCCCACAACAAATGCCCATCTCTAAATTTAAAGACCCAAAAGATCTCAATTCTTCTCCAGGAAGTTTTATTGGAGCTCCGAATGACTAGGGAGACTATTTCATAACTCCCAATTTTAAGGACGCTTCCGATGAAAAACGGACTGACTACCGGAAATCGAGAAGCCACCGTACAGGACTTTTTATGCCCTTCTTTATGTTAAGGGAGAGAGTGGGCAGAATATTTTGACCCACGGATGAGGCTGTACCTGTAAATATTGATTCTGAATTGGATATCGGCTTTTATGTAAAAGGCCTGACGGAGGCCATGAAAAATAATTACCAAAATAGGTTTTTCTTTCAAAAGTGGCAGAATAGTCACTATACAAAATAATAATGTGAACAGGTTTCTTCAAATATTCATGGGCTGCTGGGCATCGATGCTCTTCATTTATTAAAGCATTTTAAAACCGCAAAATGCATTCGGGGCAGTGCCCTAGAAACTTGTCATGGGTACGTGCCTTTCGGGCCTGTAACATCCTTTTTGTCACCTTCCCAAAATGAAAAAATCTTTGGGAAGAATTCTTCGCCGAAAGCTGTCAAAAAATCATGACAGAATTCCGAGCTCCCCATACTATCAAATATTCAAAGATCTGTCAGGAACGTCCCGGAACATGTAATCAATCTTGTAGTGGAACCGGTACCTTCGTACTTCGAGAGGTACGGGGATCGTTGCCCCGCATCTCCACCAATTTATACAGATATGATTTGAAGAGCCACTGGCTTGACCATTTTCCTCATTCGCGACTGATGTTGACGGACGACTATCTTGCGAAAAGCCACCGGACACGTTTCTACTATTTTGAAAGCATAGAGCTGTTATGTGGGATTTTTGACCACATTTGCCGCATGGGTAACTAAGTCCATACCTATTGGCAGGACACTTATTAGCGAAATGCTTGCTGCTTGAGCAGCTAAAGCACATGCGCAGCTCTTTACAGCGATCTCTCCTGCTTTCAGGAGAAGAATATACTTCACAAGAAATCATGCGATGATTTCTGTTGCAAAATTTACATTTCGAAATAAATGATTTAGAAGAATTTTTAAATCTCCCACTCTTTTGACTGCGTTCGGTTTCGTCTTCTGACGACGAAGATTTTAAACTATCATCTTTAGAGGAAGCGTTAAAAGCCGACGATTTTTTAGCCATTTATGCTCAAAAGGAAGCACGAATTACGCTCAAAATCCCTTTTTAGGGCAGATTTATTTTTTTCCCTCCCTTCTCCATAGACTTGTTATTTTACTGTAATGCTCCAAGATTACATTAACGAAAGGATATTCATCCTGTGTGATTAATTTGAGCTCACGAAGAAAGCCAGTTGGAAGTTTGTCCACGATTATATGACTCATGAGCTTACAGCCCGCCGAAGGCTCTTCAAAGAAATCGAGTCCAAACTCCTTGAGCTCATGAATATATGCTCTCACTTCAGACAGGAATATACGAATATGTTCAGGATCATTCTCTAAAATAGGCGCAGAATCGATTTTATGAAACAGAGAATCAATAATATATGATTCGTCTAAGTAAAGGCTCTTTAATATTTCGAAAGCGACTTCCAAATTGGAGTCGATATTAGTTAAATGCTCAATATCTTTGAGCGCATTGCCTGATAACAATGACTTTAAATACTGCAATTTTGCAGCGCTAGAAATGTCTTTTCTGGCCCCATAAACATTTTGAAAGGACAGAATAAACGAGCGGAAAGAATGCCGGTCCCCCTCACCCCTGAACTCTTGACACTTTATTGCAGGAATTTTTACTTCCTGTTTTGATGCATGAATATTTTTGATTATATTCTGCATCTCTTGACGTGATATTCCGTCTTCAAGAGAGGCCTCTGAAGCTGCAGGAGGCGCAGACGGAGAAGAAGATGGAGAACTAAAACGCGGTGTCATACGCCAGATTAATTTTTCATTCTGGGTATGATAATGTACCGCTTCAATTATTTCTTCGTCCAAAATTGACGAGTCATACTGAAGAATGGAAGATTTTGTGATGACTTCTTCGATCAGAGCATCAAAGTTTTTAACTTCCTCCAATTTTGATTTAATTTCCTTCAGTTTTGAGGAAACAATGTGATTATCTTCCTGGCTTTCAGTGGCAGAAAGATCGAGAAGATTTTTAAAAAGGAGCGTGATTTTCCTTTTAATCACAGCTCTCAGTCTCTTAATAGGGGACAGTTTTGACTTAACCTCTTTCGTGAGGTCGACTAATTCTTCTGGAGAGAGTGTGTTATTGTCCTCCCTCCCAAATTCTTCACTAACACTGTCCTCCAACTCAGACACGATTTGTCGGAGTGATTCGTCGTCAAAAAGAGACATATTAATAAATGAATATTTGAAAAAAAAAAAACGCAAAAAAAAAACGCAAAAAAAAAATGCTACTTATTATATGAGCAAAACGCACGATATTTACCACCACCTAAGATTTAATGGGCAATGATTGCGAAAGGACAATATAAAATACCCAAATAACCCAAAATAATAATTACCGCAAAGATACTAAATTGCCGAAATATATATATACATTTTTTTTATAACGCAAGAATATATAACGCAAAAATATTTAATATATTTGAAAGAAGGAGAAGTCTCGATTATTTGAAACAATCCAGATATATATATATATATATATATAATATTATATATATATATATAATATATATAATATATTTTAATATACTTGAAAGGAGGAGAAGTCTCGATTATTTGAAACAATCCAGATATATATATATATAAATATCTGGACAGTTAACTAAAAAAATACTACAAAATTATATCTAAGAGACCGACTTCTCCACAAACGCAGCAGAATTTATATGCGTGAATATATGACCTTTATGTATAATATATTTTATATATATATACATTATACATACATTGAAAATCTTTAATTTATAGGTCCAATCTGCAGAATATTTTTGATTCGATGCAGATTATTTCAAAGCGCAAACTTCTGCAGAATATATAATGTGTGTGTTTAAACAAACTAATCAGTTTTTTACGAAAGACGATTTTTTAATGAGAAATATTTTTTCTTTCTCAGAATATTGAAAAAAGCAACTTTGCTTCACACACAAAATAGATAAATGAAGTAACGAAAAATTTCCACGTAGGAAATTTAAACTTTACCGACTACGAAATACTAAATTTAAACTTTAAACGCCAGTAGTTTACCGACTACGAAATACTAAATTTTAGCGAGAAAAACAACTTTTAAATTTACAAACTTTTCTCAAGATAATATAATCGTTAGATTATATCATTTTATTGAATAGAGATCAGCATATTACGCTCATCAGAATATTAAAGACCAGCATAATACGCTCATCAG
>JABUQX010052588.1:0-27500 GCA_015478945.1 Trachelipus rathkii | reverse complement strand
CTATACTATATATATATATATTATATATATATTATATATATATATAGATATAATATAATATATATATATATATATATATATATATATATATAATGTATATATAATATATATATATATATATTTATATATATATAATATATATATATATATATATATATATATTATAATATATATATATTTATATATATATATATATATTAATATATATATATATATATATAAATATATAATATATATATATATATATATATATATATATATATATATATATATTATATATATATATATATATATAATATAGTAATATATATATAATATAGTATATATATATAAATATATATATATATATATATATATATATATTATATATATATAATATATATATATATATATATATATAATTATATAATATATATATATATATATATATATAATATATATATAGTTATATATATATACACACAAAGGTGGGCACCGTTAATGAGAAAGTTAACACCGTTAATCCTTAATCGTTAACAAACAAAATTAACGTCGTTAATCATTAAAGCGTTTATCTGTAAAGAATGTAACGGATTCAAACACCAGGACCAAGCCCTGAAACCCTAATCAAATTAATACTTATTTAGTATTTTAACCTCGTGTGTAAATAATTAAGAATATAATGTTAACTTATAAAACTAACCCTAGAACTTAGAAGTTTCCACAAGAGGCTCTGATACTACTGGAATACGAGAATGTAGAGTTCCTACACCGCAGTTGACACAAGTATGTAAATAAGTTACAGGATTTTATTGACACCTAATAGTAGTAGCTTTTAAAGTATAATAATATATAAGTAAGCTTCATTCGTTACTATGTTAATGATTAATTGGATGGTGTACCCACCTGTGAAGTTAATCCTGAGGGAATTGGAATAACCATAAATATCCACGAATAACAACCATGTGGAATAGAAAATTCTTGTTCCAACAATGAGAACTGAGAACCAATAGAATTTTCTCCTTTCCAATAACAAAATTCACTCCTTCTCAATTAATCATTCAAAAAATATATAAATTATAATCTCAATATCCTGCAAAATAATCCAATTAGTATCATGCCGATTTATCAGAACTTCTATAATAAAGAATAAGATGAACAACACACAACACTACTCTGCACCACACTCCAAGAAACCTACAGACGTTAAGGGGTACAATAGCCCCCCTAACATCCCCCCCGCTAAACTTGAGCCCCCCCTCAATTAACAGCAAGGGACGCAAGCTGGGAAAGAATAAACTAGGACCAACCAGTACTCTTGTCTCTAAGAAATAAAATTTACAAAAATAAAACAAAACTTGTTCACAATAACGCATATGCGTTTAACACACCATGAAACTCATGTTGTTATTAACAAAAGAAAACAAAAATAAAGAAGAATTACCTAAGAAACTAATATGTTTCTTAATAAAGGTCATTCCCAAAACAATGACCTTCCTAACCTATTATTTGGGACCAAAAGAAGACGATGAAGAACCCATACTAAATATCCAATCATCCTCCTCGTAAATCATACCAACCCATTTTTTGATGTAAGCCTTACGCTGTTCTGGATTTAGAGTTCCCCAGTTAAATTGATGCATAACAGAGCGAATACCCCGTCTTTGCATTATTTCTAATTGCTCTACATCTACGTTAGATGTAAATGAAGGATTTGGGTACTGAGGATAATTTGGGTAATTTGCAGCCATTGCAGGACCAAAATTTCCTGCACCAGCTGTTGACGGAACGTCATACGAAGACCTACACGGATATTGACCTTCAGCTGTTGAAGGATATCCTTGATAAGAAGGATAAGGCTGAGGATAAGAAACCTGACTATACCTTAAAGAATAACTACCAGAATATGAAGTATGCGCCGGTTCTAACACTTTATCAAAAGAAGGATGGAACAAAGAAGTAGATGGTTGTGAACCATCTCATGATAACTTACAGGATGACTAGCCTGTTTTTCAGATTTCCTAAATGACCTATATGGGCTACGACTATCTTTGGAATAAGGCACACTTGGCCTAGTTATTCGGGTTTTTACCGATTGTTGTTTAAGTTGAGGCAGAAAACATTGACGGTATTTCCCAATTAAAGCCACCAAGAACAATTTATTGGGATGAAGCCCATCGTTAAGCAATGGAGACTTTAGGGTTTTCTCTTGTTTCTGAAAATACAGATGATGAGGGCCCTGGATCCTATCATCAGTATACCGCCCAATCCCTTGATGAAAATCTAGAACTGCATTGCCTCTAAAGACATTCTTGTTTGGCGATTGGTAATGCACCGAATTCAACGCCTCAAACTTATCAAAACTCCTGATAGAATGTTCATGCATCCCTACGATACCTAATACTGGGTCATTCTCACAATGGTCTGCCGCAGACATTCCCCATGCCTTGATGATTCTTCCCCTATTGAAGGAATACATATCCACAATAGGAGGAATCATAAGGTAGGTTTTAGCTCGAGGATTTATCTTAGTTACTAATTCATCTATTTTTGTCATGATTTCCGGGATCTGAGATGTCTAAAATCATGAATTGGTTCGAAAACCCTAACTTTCGTTCTATTTTCATCATGATCATCTAACAAGTCTTTGGTACGCCAAGCCATTGTAGTGAGAGCCCAAATTATGACCATATCTATGCTTTTTGACATAAACGACTTCACTTTCTCAACGCAATCTGGAAGCTGTCGACCATGGTCATAATCTATTCTAGTGTTGATGCCATACTTTTGGTGTAAAAGGGTCTTCTCATGGCGAAACAATGCCACTTCAGATGAACCTATTACAAGTATCAAAGACATCTTACCTTCTATCTATGAATGGTACTTCTCTAAAAGAATAATGGGATCCCAACACAGGGTGTAGTCGAAGGCCTACACCTTCCCACAATTCTTGATAACTCCAACCAATCTATAAAATATAAAAATACCATTAATAGAATATTGAAATGCTAAGATAAAGTAATAAAAATAAAGAAATAACCAATATAATATACAGGTATCTAAAATAAATAATACAAATTATCAATGAATTTGTCCTAATAATATTAACCTACATAATTCTTTCTAAGCTCCAGGTTCGTAGCTCATAAATTCTTTTAAAATGCTCCATATTTCTATTAAGGCTCAGACTCTCAGCTCATCTTTTTCTCAAACGAAAAATGTTTAAGAGAAACCAGCTGATTTTTGTAAGAAAATAAGTCAGCGTGTTCATGTAAATGTGTAATTGTATATGACAGACCACGGACCTAGTTTTTGGAAAGTACTCTCCATCAACGCTATCATGAACCTACTAGCTAAACATTTTTCAAAAATGATAAAATTTTCTCATTGATATAAAATAATACTATTCTAAAATTTTATTATGATATCCTAATTAATATTAATAAAATTTAATGTTAATTTAATACTTGTGATTGATCATTATGATCAATATAACTCATATTTCACCGTTTTAATTTGTAGATTCTTTCCGAAGGATTTCAATGAAGATGGCACTCCAACCTGCAGTCTGCGTCTTCACGTCATCCGCACCACATCAGGACATCCATCCTTGTACAGCTTCCAAAATCTAAGCTTGTAAAATATAGAAAAGAACTGGACAAAATGGATTAGGGTTAGACATACTAGCAGAAAGAATTTCTCCACAATTACCTCTCCTACCTAATCTAAAGAATCTACTCAATAAATTAAGATTTTCCTAGAAACTTGAAAAACATTATTTCCCTATAATAAATATAAACTAATCTAAATGCAAGAACACCAAGTTTGTTCTTACTTTTTTATAAAACTTCTATACTTTGTATATATTATCGAAATTTTTGCCCACGGTTGCGTCTCACATATTCAATAGGGGTGGACATTACATTAGGCAAGGGAGGAACCGGACCCATAAGACGTGTAACTGGTCTTGGAGGAAGATGAATGGCTTCTTCCGGAGGCAGAGAAACAAGGAATACATCCTCATCATATAAATGTACTTGGGTCCTATCTCCAACTATTTCTCCTAACACTTGAAAAGATGGTAACGGTTGTTCTGCACTTTCTGGACTTTCTAATGGTGACAATACAGCATTAGATGGATCCATCGGACCTATACCTTGGTTTATTGGACTAAACCCGTAAAACTCTGAGTTGTGAACTATCAGATCCACTAAACTCTATCTGAACTAAAGGTGAGGTTGAGCAAGGTATAACCTCCTGATCAGAGACACTACTACTATCTGGAGGCGACACAGACCATTCTGCAGATGGTCTGTCTAGAAAATATGAACCCTGAGCCAATGAGTTATCCTGATCAATTACAATACCATCGGTTGGTCCCAAATAATCTATGGTTATCAAGTCAGAGTCTGTCAAATAGTTATTTTCTCCCAACCCAGAGGAATTTATTACAGAGGGATACTGAAAGTATGTTGAGGATTCATGTGAATACATATCGTAATAGTCCAAGACGGGAGTTGGTACTTCATCAACAGAACTCCCAGGCAAATAATCAGAAGACTCATCTGGCACAGTCCCTTTACTGCCTTGATTTCTGGCCGGAACTATATACATATCTTCCTCAATTTTCTGTGGTTTATCCTGCAGTAATAAAAATTGAACAGTTGATTTTTCCTTTGATAAAGGAGTCAACATTCGCCTATCTTCTATAAGAGAGCCATTCGTACTCTCTGGAACAGCTGGGATTCGCTCGAGATCAAAAGATAAATTAGGTAGGTTAGAGAAAACATCTACAGCTATAGGGTTAAACTGGAATTGCAAAAATCCCTCAAAGTCCGCATCCACCTCTTCAATAGGATCAAGACTTTGGTCAAATAGAGAAGAGTCCACAGGTAATTCAGAATCGTCCTCCGTAAATGTCATATCAGTATTTGTCACGTCAGTGTCTGCAAGAATGTCATTGGCGTCTAATATGTCAGTTTCGTCAGAGAAAAATTTGTCACTAATGTCATTATGTCGGTTAAGGTATTTGCGTAAGTAAGTGGGAACGTCAATCCATCCCCTCAAATGAGAGAAATGGACTTTTTGTGGTCGATCAGAGGGTTGGTTAAAGCGTCTAATAACATAAGTTACCCTATTCTCGTTTACCTCTTCTACTATAAAGGGCCCCTCCCACTTACTTTTAAATTTCATCGTGGTACTAGGACCAGTACGTACAACTTTACGAGCTACTTTCTGTCCCCTTTTATAAAGCCTAAAATTGGCACTACCCTACTTCCAATATTTGGGAAAGGTTTGTGACAGGGAATGCGCTTTTTCTAACAAAAAATCAGACGGTGACATACCCAACGAACTATGCATCTTATGATTATATATTAATACTGAGGATGACAATTCCTCATCCCAACCTGCAGGGTTTTCTAAAACTAGGCACTTTAATATTTGAATTAAACTACGATTAAACCTTTCACACACCCCATTACTAGAAGGATGAAGGGGGGAAGTCCGTACATGCTTAATATTAGCATCATGCAAAACCTGTTGAAAAATGTGAGAAGTAAACTCAGTTCCATTATCAGTAAGTAAACGATTTGGAACTTTAGGAAGAAAAGGAAGGATTTGGGATTTAAAATTTATGTGACACCGTTGAGCTGGATTTATCAGCAATGGGAACTACAGAAGCCCACTTAGAATAATGATCAATCATTACCAAGCAATACTTGTTACCCTTAAAAGTTTTAGGAAACTGAAGCAAATCCATCGCACATAAATCAAAAGGGTCGCTAGCTAGGATTTTTAACATTGGAGGGGTAATATTAGAAGAAAAGGTTTTCTGCATCTGACAGATCGGACAACAACGAACCACATCCGGAACTACTTGATTAACCCGAGGATGCCAAAACTTCTTATATACTAACTGTAATAATTTATTTCGTCCAATATGTGCACACGAAACATGAAGGCTTATAACCATATGAATTAACAGCTCCATAGAGACCAAATATAACCCTTTTCCTAACTGAGTCCTATAATATAATATACCATCCTCACAAATAATTTGGTTCCTATACATTCGATAGGACTTGGACACCAATTTCCAATCAAAAGGATGATTTTTTCGTTCAAGTCCTTTCAAAATCCTTTTAAGGTTACGATCATTATGTTGATCTTCAATGATTTCTGAATCGTCAAAATGATCAGTAATTACGGTTATATTTCTCATGGAAATGGTACCAATATTCAAAGAATCTTTCTTGGGTAAATTAAATCCTTCAGCCACTACCTGTATTTTTCTGCCGTCCAAATGCAATAATTGATGCCTGGCCATATCAGGTAAAAGGTGATTGTCTCGGAGCGCACACGTACCCATTATTAGGGTATGTTCTTTCATATAATTATGAGGTACAATAAAGTATTCTCCTGGATGAGTGGAAAATCCCGATTGAAAATTTAACTTTAATTTAACAAAGTGAGAAACAGGGATTCTTTCACGATTACCAAAGCCACTAATGGCTTTTACACCTACTTCAGCAGACGGCCACATTACCTTATCCTCATCCATTAAGGGAACAACCTCAGAACTAATTAAATTTACACCGGCCCCACTATCTACGAGACAATCAAAACGTGGAAATGCCTGCTCGTCTATGGTGACACAAACCATCAAAGGTTCGATATCAGCTTGGCACAAATTTATTGCCACTACCATATCATCATCTATATTATTAATAGGTATATCAAATCCAATACTTCCAAGATCATTGTTCATTGGCTTGCAAAGTTCATTTTCCTCAGAGTCTTCTACCATATCTCTCCCCACAAG
The DNA here is from genome assembly GCA_015478945.1 of Trachelipus rathkii. Lineage (NCBI taxonomy): Eukaryota > Metazoa > Arthropoda > Malacostraca > Isopoda > Trachelipodidae > Trachelipus > Trachelipus rathkii. The sequence continues at coordinate 20,698 of JABUQX010052588.1, read as the reverse complement.
ACGACTCAATCCCGGGGAGGACGGGGGTTTAAAGAAGTGGCGGCATATGTCTCTTTCTTTTCTGTAATGCCTAAACATTGTCCCTCATAATGGGACAAATTACAATTCTCTCACGGATTTAGATATGGACGAAACGAATTATTTTTATCTCCATTCTTTTCTTGTGGATACCTATCATTCTCCTCGTCATTATGGTTGTTTTGCGTATAAATCTTTTTTACTACACCAGACACAGCTTTCTGTGTTTTCCCGCGAGGAGGTGTATTAGACTCGCATTCAATTATCTTTGGTCCCTGACTAGTGTTCATATATCCATCCCTAGGTGGTGTCCTATTACTACATCTTATACCAGAATGTGTTCCCTGACAAAAGGGACACCTCATAACTCGATCATTCCTGGGGGGTGAAGATGACACCGCCCTATAGGACCTACACTCATTTCTTCTATGGCCCTTCCGCTTACAATAACTGCATATACCCAAAAATTTATAACAGTCATTCATCCTATGCCCCACTTTCTCACAATACTCGCATATTACATTCATTCGATCCTCACGTTCAACCGATCGATCATTCTTTCGTACATACTCCTGACTATGATCCCTAGGTTGTCTATTCCTATCTGGTGAATTCCTACGTTGATCTCTGTAATACCGACTTCCAAAAGGTTTATTAAAAGAGTCATTACGAGATCGTGAATTATTATTACTAGAAAATTTCTTTTTAGGGGAACTCTGTCTAGGAACCTTCCCTCTATTTTGGAAAACATCGGTCCACCGAGGATAGACTGTGTCTATTTGAATCACTGAATCGATGGATTCATTTAGTTCGTCCGAAGATTCAGTAGTTCTCCTAAATTCCCTATTTCCATCAGTATGTTTTGAAAATTCTCGTGCGCTGGAAGTGGGATATGCATACCCGTCATTCTCAAGAGAGTCTGCATATTCAACAATTTTTTCCCACGAAGCACGCCTACCATTATCTAACTCGGTCATCTTTATATATTGCCTAACACTAGCTTCAATATGAGGCGGTAAACTGCACAAGAAAGCCGATCGCAAAGAATCATGGCTCCTCATGTCTATACCTTTATAGGCCTTACGTGCTAACCGTTCTAATCTAAGTGCATACATACGGATACTTTCTCCGCGTTTACGATGTGCTGCATAGTATGCTTGAAGCCTACATTCTTTCTTTTTCTTCTCCTCATCTTGGAACCACCTAACCAAGTTATCCCTAACTGAGAAATAATCCCTATCTTCTTTAATAATCAACTTATATAAATCTAAGAATCCACCCTCAAGTTGTCTACCCAACAGCCTTAGCCATTGGTGAGGTGCATTAGGATAATGGAGGCTACAATATGCCTCGAAGTCATATAAGTATGTCAAGAGATCTTGCTCATTTTCATACTTATATTTTCCTGGGTCTACAACTTTCAACCGCTGTGAATTCTTCAATAACTGGGCTAACATAGAAATAGCCTCAGTCAGCATATCCAAATGCTGCTTGATCTGCCTACCTGTATAAAAATCATCTGAATCATTAGTCCTACTATAAACAACTGGTGTTACTGTTTCTCTATAATTATATCTCAATAAATTACGATGATCTGACAATCTGTAGTTAGGTTGCAGAAGGTTAGGATTGTCTGTAGGATCATCATAATATCTACTATCCCTATTTGCCCTATTTGAAAAATCATCATCTCCTTGCAATGAGCCCAAGTCCTCAATGTCTTTTAATTGAGCGCTCGGGTGTTAAAGTACTAAACTTAATCTCTTACTAGAACTATCTAACTTTGATGTAGGGCTATTCCCTTGTTCTCCAGTTGCAAATGAGACACGTGACTGTGAAGTACGATTTTTAGTTTTTAGGTCTAGTACTAGAGAATTGATCATGAGTAGTTCCATTCTCCTTCAGAGTCATTGGAGGCTCTGATTTTTCCACATGTAAGGTGTTACTTTCCCGCAAAAGCAAACTAGGTTTTATCTTATTCACATCTACGCGACTAGTCGAATCGTTTCTACCTAAGGCATCTATTTCATTTTTTCTAAATAAAGATGGTGCAGTCCTAGTGCGATTATCTAAAACCCTATTTTCTGATTGCTCCTGCTGGATTAATCTATTCTCAACCTTTCTTTTATCTTTTTCCATTTTAGTCATTAATTTGCTTAAATAATCGAGAGGTAATACATCCTCTGATTCTAATGGTTCTACTTTTTCATCTTTTGGTAAATAGTCAGAGTCGGAATATAAACATGGGTCTGATCCATGTCTTCTCATTGCAAAACCACCTTGTACCCGTGAATTTCGTGGTACCGGATGTGATATTTCATCCGAATGTCTATCTACAGTTGGCCTACTAACTAAATGAGAGTACATGTCCGACGATCTGTCAACATCTAATCTTTTCATTTCTGGTGACTCAGGTCTATTAGCATGAGCCATATTTGTCTAAATGTATTAAGAATGTGTTATAGTGTTCAAATGGTATAGTACCGCGAAGATTAGAAAAAGAATTTATTTCAGAAACAGTACTAAAACGAAAAGTGTAAAACTTGCTGTGATGAATTACTAAAGTGAACTTAATCACAATCAGGTGCTGTGGCACAGGAACACGAAGTCCGTATTCGGTGTACCAAAAAGTGTGTAGCGGTGCGTTAAGGACAACAATAGTGCCGTAACTCACCAAAGGAAGTATCTGTATGAAAATAATGAAGTTCTTTTAATAAGCAATAATCTAAATAGTGTTGACGAAAAAATTCAACGAACCTTTTATAGCTGTAAGGAAATCAGATGCCAGTGAAGTTCAATGAAAAGTCCAACTTGATTTCCGATGTCAAAGAAGGTGATCTAAATCTTAATAAGAGATTAGGGGATTTCTCCCAACTGTAGAGTTCAATTGAGGGACTTCGCCTCACTGTTTCGCCAAGCACCCTCGATGTGATTGCGATTTCGAAGGTTTAATCTACAACCCGCTAAATAAGAAATGCTCAAAACAAAAGAAAACAATTAATAAAAACCAAGACAGTCATATAAAAGAATACTTCTAAACTGTTTTAATTTGAATTCTTGAACAACAAGAATATAATCTGAATACAGGACCTCCGAATATTGCCACTGTATTCAATATATACGAAAAGAATTTAAGACCTTCAAGTGGTCAGACAACTAGGAGTACTGGTTGCCAATGTCCAAAAACCCTAACTAATATATAATAGAAATCGATGAATCATTACCTACAATTCGCCAAAAAAGAATATATAGGTAGAGAATTGGATTCTTGAACCAGTATCAAGAATAAGTTATATTTTAAGGAAGTTACAATAATAAAGGATAAATTAAACTTAAGGACTAATTTAGACTAGAATAATATGTTAATAATTTGCTGGATAAGCTTCTTGTACAAATTCTCTCTTATCTGATGTTTCTTTCTTTTCCAAGATTGAATAATCTTCAGGAATTAGTTATTCCCAATGTGAGAAATCAGGAACATCACAGACATGTAAGAATTCCAATTACTAGAAATGGATCTGCTTGATGGTTCTGCCACAATGTCAGTTACCGTTAATAGGTAGAAATATCCAAGAGTGAAAATGAAGACACCATGCAGTCCAACAGAATATGAGAAAAATCAGGAACTGGAACAAGCACTGGATTCAAACACCAGGTCCAAGCCCTGAAACCCTAATCAAATTAATACTTATTTAGTATTTTAACCTTTATGTAAATAATTAAGAATATAATGTTAACCTATAAAACTAACCCTAGAACTTAGAAGTTTCCACGAGAGGCTCTGATACTACTGGAATACGAGAATGTAGAGTTCCTACACCGCAGTTGACACAAGTCTGTAAATAAGTTACAGGATTTTATTGACACCTAATAGTAGTAGCTTTTAAAGTATAATAATGTAAATGTAAACTTCATTTGTTACTATGTTAATGATTAATTGGATGGTGTACCCACCTGTGAAGTTAATCCTGAGTGAATTGGAATAACCATAAATATCCACGAATAACAACTATGTGGAATAGAAAATTCTTGTTCCAACAATGAGAACTGAGAACCAATAGAATTTTCTCCTTTACAATAACAAAATTCACTCCTTCTCAATTAATCATTCAAAAAATATATAAATTATATAATCTCAATATCCTGCAAAATAATCCAATTAGTATCATGCCGATTTATCAGAACTTCTATAATAAAGAATAAGATGAACAACACACAACATTACTGCTGAATGAATGTCTTCTCAAGTGCACTTATCTGCACGACACTCCAAGAAACCTACAGACGTTAAAGGGTACAATAGCCCCCCTATAGGTATTTATAGGTATTTAATTCGCCATTTTTAGCACTTACTGCTTGCTACCTATTTTCTAACATAAACATACAGCATGAGTGCCGCTTTGACCAGCTAGTAGTACACATTGTTTTGGCCTCAACTAAGCAAATTTGGGGAAACCAATTTTCATGCTGGAAAACCTTTCTTAGAATAATCTGTGGGCCTCTTTTAAGTTGCATAGTATGAGCCATTTTTGAATTATATTTTTATATCCATCAGATTCTACTACTGTTATGTAATCTTTTACACTTGACATTGCCCTACTGATGTCATCATTTTCGTAAAATGAACAAACAGTTTCCCCTATATCCTCTGATAGATCTTCCATGGTTTTGGTTTAGGACTTTTCAAAATGCCCTTTTCTTTTAGCAGTTTTTTTGGACTGCTGTACCATGACATTTGGTGCAATCTTTTTTTACTTTAGACTTAAAATAATACTTTGACACAATTTTCTTTTTGTCAATTGGACTCCCCTAACTCTTGAAGAGAAATGTTGAGCTCCCTCAACCACTTCTGACTGCAATGTAAAGCTAGGGTCTCTGTCTGAGGAATCTGAACTATTGGTATGATCAATATCAAAATGAGAAGTAGAGGGCTGGGCAGTGTTTCTATTTTTTAAAATAGCAAGTTCTTTTCTACATTTCTAACAGATCGAAGCTCCATAGGGCAATTCAGGAATTATGTCACACATCCATTTCGTAACCTTTCTTAATTTCTTTCTGTCCCATACAAAGTGATTAGCCTTTGTTGAGTTAAAACACTGCACTTTTACAAATGTTGTACCACTCTCCATGTTGAATATTTATAATTTATAAAATGCTTGAATATCAACTCAGAAAGATATTAATGTTATAATTCATATATAAACATTTCAATTGTAATATATGCTGAAAATATATAAAATAACAATTAATAATATATTAATAGAAAGAGTATAGCAAAATTAAAAATATTTGCAATGAAATATTTCACAGGTTGAAATTAATATCTAAATTGCAAACATCTGTTTTTAAATTTCATAGTAAATTATAAGGTATACTGTACTACTTAAGATCTCTAATTGTACTTAAATGCAAACCACATCAACACAGCACTAACTTCACTAACAGACTGACTCTTGACTATAGCATATTCCATCATATGTGCCGCACAGACACTGAATACATGTTTCAACTTGCCATTTGTAAATTTGTAAACGTGTTGATACACGTTCTTGTAAAACAAATAATGTACAATATATATATATTATATATATATATTGTATATATATGATATATATATATATATATATATAATATATAGTATATATAATATATAATATATATATATATATAATACATATATATATATATATATTTATTATTCACCTCCTTTGGTGGTTTTATGAATACCTCTCTTTCCAGTTGTTTCCCTTGTAAGTAGGCTGTTTTAATATCTATTGACTTACATACCATCCTCTCTTATTATTCCTAAAGTCATTTTGAGTGCTTCTGAGGCACATGTTGGTGCCTCGTTGCCTTTATCATTTCCCTTTTCTTCAAACCCTCTTAAGACTAATCGGGATTTGCAATATTTTTCTCCTTTTTTTTCCTTTTCAGTAATTACCCATCTGGTATTCAAACCCTTCATTCCTTTCGGCTCTATTTCTTCCATTATTTCGTTTTCTTTCCAATTCAATATTTCACTATCCTTTGCTTTGATGACGTCTATATCTCTTACATTCACTAGAAGAACTTCTTCCTCTGGTACTGGCTCATGTTCTTCGAATTCCTTTAAATTGATCCAGTTTATCGTACCATCATTAAGATCCTTTATATTATAACTCTGATTCCACTTTTTACTCTTCACTTTACCAGCTCTACTCATGATCTCCACCCTCTTTTCTTGTCTCGTTGTTTTATCTATCATCTTCCACCTTTCTCCCTTCTTTAATATACTGAGATCTCGTTCTTCTTCTCCTCTATTATCACCTTCCTCGTCTTCGTTTCCACTTCTTAGACCATATACACTGTCATTGTCTGATTCTGATTCTTCTTCGTCGCTTTCTTTTAACTCCTCCTCTTGATGACGAGATACATCTCTTGTGTTGTCTTTATCTATTATGTCTCTGTTGTCATCCATGTCCTCTTCTGTTTCTTCTTTATCTTCTTCTTCTGGATCATCACTGTTATTGTCTCTCTCTTGTATTCTATTTTCTTTCCTCTTTGTATTCTATTAATATGTACTCGTTGTGTGTATCTTATAGACCCTCCTTGTTTTATCACTACTGTTTTTCCATCTATACCAATTATTTTACCAGGTCCTTTCCATCTTTTATCATGTACCCTCTTATAATGTACCCATCCACCTATTTTCAGATCTTCCATCTTGCTATCCCTTAAGTTATTGTTTACCGCTCTTCTAATTTTCATTTCAGCTTGATTGCTCATGACTTCCTTCCATGCTCCTATTCTATATTTTGCATTTTCAGTTACCACTTTTTCTTCCCATCCCTCATTCTAATCTACGTTCCATTTTGTTATTAAACCTCCTCTATGCCATCGAAAAACCAAATTGTTAGCTGTATACCAGCCCTTATTCGGTATGTTATTTCTCCCATAAACTGACCATCTTAAACATAGCATCTTATTTTGATAACCATCTTGTAATTTTCTTATATTTTCCTTTAACAGTCCTACCGCCTTTTCACATTTCCCATTGCTCCATGGACTCTCAGCTGCTGTTTCTAATAATTTGATGTCGAACATTTCACACATTTCTTCCATGGTTTCATTCTGAAATTCCCTTCCATTATCTGATAAAAAAATTTCGGGTACTCCATACACACTTATCATATATATCATTTACGCACACACACACACACACACACATATATATATATATATATATATATATATATATATAATATATATATATATATAATATATATATATATATATATATATATATATATCATTATTATATATATATATGATTATACTCTCAATAAAAGTAAAATATAGGGATTTTAATGGTGCATCTTTCTCCTTTGCGTTCATATTCTTTACACACTCATCTTCCAGGCAACATATTACTAACCACCATTTATCCACATATCATATACACATGATTAACGTACACAACCCACTTCTAGATAACACCTTACAGACATCCCTTCTACTCATATCCCTGTGTGTGCGGGGGAGAAAGGAATTGCCCCACATCATATGTCCTGCGTGTTGTAGAAGTCGACTAAAGGGGCGTGGTAGTTGGGTGGCTGCCCACTACCACCTATTCTCTGCCTAGAATTGCTGATGCATGCTCGAGATGCTCGTGATCGCCTGTTAAACGACCTTCTTAATTTTCGGCGAAATTATATGGAATCGTATTGGACATGGCAATGTCCAGAGAATAAAATGATTGAGGAGAAGAGGAGAAGGTGATGTATGTATTTAGAAAGCGTAAATTTGATTTGTTCGCTGTGACTGAAAGATGAAAGGAAGCGGTGAAGATGAGTTGTGTGGTGTGAAATGTATGCATGCTGGTGTGGAAGAGAATGAGAGAGGGAGAGAGGAAAGTTGCGATTCTGATGAGTCACCTGTTGTACAGCGCTATAGGGGACTTTGTGATGTGTGTGAATCTAGAAGTCTAATGGTTAAATTTAAGTTTAAAAAGTCAAGGTATGTGTGGTTGTAACATATGGTCCATCTGAGGGTGATGTTGAGGAGAGTGCGATTTTCTTTGATAATCTGAAAGATGTTTTGGATGGAGTGAGTAGGAGCTTCAGATTGATCGTGTTGGGCGACCTAAATGGTTAGATAGGTGATTAAAAAAGGGATGTACAACAGGTGACTTTGGGGTGACGGGAATGGCAGGAAGGTGTTTGATTTCTGTGAGGAGAGAGTGTGTGCTGTAAGTAATACTTTCCATTTTCAAACACAAGTTTTCATAAGTATACTAGAGATGGTATCGAAGTGAAAAGTATGATTGATTTTGTGTTGGTGAAGGAGGAGATGTGGAAGTATGTGATGGATGTTAAATCAGTGAAGGAATTGGGGATTGGTTGTCGGATCATTATGTTGTTTTATGTAAGATTAAGTTAGCTTGGATGGAAAGGAAGGAATTTGGAAGAATTATTAAGGGTGAGTAGTTAAGCGAATAAGGTAATAAGGATAAGTATTTAAGAGCTATTGCAAATAAATCGGTTTAATATGAGCAAGATGAAACTGAACAAATCTGGATGCATATAAAGGAAGCGTTTGTTAGTAGTTAGCAAGAGAAGTATGTGTGGATGTGCTAAAGTAGGAAGTAAGAATGTTACAGCGAATGGTGAATGGAAGATGGTGATGAAGCTGGTTTAAAGGTAAAAGGAAGCCGTGTTGAATGTACTAAAAGCAAAGATGAAGTAGTTTCAAAAGAAAGATGCTTGGAATTATATTAAGGAGGAAAAAGAAAATACTAAAAGGGCATACGTAGGAGAAACAGAGGTAATGAACAGTTTTGGAAGGAGGATGAATAGGAAAATACAAGGGAATAGGAAGCATTTCGGGAAGGACGCGCGAAATTTAGAATGAGAATAAGGGCGAATCTGCTTTAGAAATAATGAATAGGGGATGGGCTTTGTGTAACTGATGAAATGGGATGTGAGGGAAGTGTGGAAAAGAACACTTCGAAAATCTGCACAATATTATTAGTAATGATGAGGTGTTGTGAATGGTGTGGCGTTTGATGGTACAAGAAGAATAGCAGGTATTTTGGGGATGAGGTTATTAGTAGGAGGAGGTATGGGTAGAGTTGAAAAGTTGAAGAATGGTAAAATCTGCAGGTATAGATGAAATTACTGGTGAAAATGATCAAGAGCGGAGGCGAGATGGTGATTGATTGAATTTGGAAATTGTGTAATAAAGTGTTTATGGAGGTATAGTTCCAAGTGGATTGGGGGAGAGCGGCGTAATAGTACCGTTTAAAGGCGCTAAGGAGAAAAGGGGAACTCGTAGAAATTATAGGAATAAGTTTTATGAGTGTTGTAGGGAAGCGTAATATGCTGGCATTTGTCAGAAAGAGTGCGTCGATGACTGAAGGACTTTTGGTGAAGAACAAGGTGCCGTTTAGGAGTGGTAGAGGTAGTGTGGATCAAATCTTTACATTAAAAACAAATGATTGAGAAATGAGAGAGAAGAAGAATAAAATTATATTTAGGTTTTATGGATTTGCAACAAGCGTTTGATAGGATTAATAGGGAGCTTTATGGCAGGTGTTAGTGATATATTGGTGTTGGTGGCGTAGGCTTCTGAATGGAATCAAAAGTATGTATGACATAGTGAAGCGCGTGTGTAAGAATAAAATGGTGTCAAAAGTGATTGTTTAGGATTAATAGCGGAGTGAGACCGGGTTTGTTATGTCTCCTTGGTTATCAATTGTATATGGAGGGTTATGAAAGAATTCGAGGTGGGGATGGCAGGAATGTGTTAGAAATATGGAGAATGGAGATGAAGTGGAGGTGCCTACCTATTATATGCGATGATTTGGTTCTGTGTGGCGAATTGAAGAGAGTTTGAGAGGATTGGTTAGAGAGATTTGGCAGGGTATGTAAAAAGAGGGTTTGAAAGTAAGGTGATGGGAGTAAGGTTTATGGTTGTGAGTGAGGACAGTCCTCAGTGTGTAGTTATGTTAGATGCGTGAGCAGCTGGAGCAAGTTGCTAGTTTAAATATTTGTGGTATGTGTTGGAGACGAAGGGAACGGATGATGCAGAGTAGTAGTAGGAAAAGTTGTGAATTGGCAGAGAAGGTTGCTGGTGCATTAAATCGTTGGTGAATGTAAAGGGGACTAATGTTGAGTGCGCTTAGGGTCTTACATGAGGGAATGCTTAGAACATTTGATATTTGTATGGTAGTGAGGACTATGGTCTGGAGAATAAGAAAGTATAGATCTAAAGTTCAATGGTTTCAGATGGGACAATCTTAGGGGATTGTGCTAGGTGTGAGAAGAATTAAAAAATGAGGAATGAACTTATTAGAGAGCTGTGTGTGTCGTGTGAAGAAAGGGGTAAATGAGAGAATAAATGAAAGTATGGTTAGATGGTTTGGTCATGTGGAAAGGATTGAATGATAGTCGTCGTTGGTTAAGCAGATGTATAGTGGAGTGTTGGGAACGACCGGCTGGGAGATCGAAGAGAAAGTGGATCGAGTCGGTGAACGAATGTCGAAGGAGAAAGAAATGTGAGTTTGAACAAGAGTGAATGGAGGGGTTTTGTATGGGGGCATGGTTGTGGCCACCTGGGCCAAGGGGTATGAACCCTTACCATTGACGATTTTACCATAGTGAGGGCCGTCGCGGTCCCGTGAAGTTCTAGTGTGGATTTTCTGTCTTTGACAAAGTTTTCACTAATTAATGGTACAGAGGGGCCGGTAAAGCTGGGCTTTCTTTGACTTTTGTCATATTTTCCCTACTGCTTTTCTTTTCCGATGGTTGTAGCGCACCTAACTCCCAGTCTTGGGAAGAAGAGGTAGGTAAAGAAAAAGAAAGAATATATATATATATATATATATATATAATATATATATATAGATATATATATATATATATATATATATATATATTATATATATATATATATATATATATAAATATATATATATATATATATTATATATATATATATATATATATAGAGAGAGAGAGAGAGAGAGAGGAGAAAGAAATTTTCTTAAATTATATTTTTTCAATTAATCATCATCGTCAAAATTTACTATAATCGTTGTCACCAAAATTTCATAATAGTCCATCACTAATACTGTGTATATATATATAGTATAATATATATAATTATATATATATATATTACTATATTATATATATATATATATATATATATATATATATATATATATATATATATATATATATATATATAATATATAATATATAAAGTCTATGTCTCTATATATATATATATTATATATATATATATATATATATATAATATATTATATATATAATATATATATATATATATATATATATATAGAAAATATAGAAAGACTGGGTGTCTCACTAGTTATATTACCAACCTCTACATGTAACTGTATTTATTAACGCAAATGATATGTCTATGCAGGGCATCTATTTGTTTATGGGTACATTGCGTGGAAACGAACAACTGTATCAAATAATGTCGAGAGGAAGACCCCACCTCATTTTTTATGTGCATTTCACAGAAGACATAAAAAATATATCATCCCATTTGACATTTGCATGTTTGTTCGCGGTTTTCGTATTGCGCGTGCGCAGACACCAACGTAACATATCCCATCCTCCTTAATGAATTAAATAATCGAACTTTTATTCCTACACATTTTCATACTTAAACATCCCATACAGTGATACACTGCTGTAATATAACTTGTGAGACACCCTGTATATAGTGTCTGCAAAAAGTTTACAATCACCACAGAAAGTTACATTAATATTTATATATATTTGGTCTTACCTTCTATTAATATTTTGTCATTTGTCCTTTATGACTTGTTTTAGACGATTTGGCATTGATTTAATTAGATTTTGGCATGCTTCAACTGAAATTTCTGTGCACCAGACATTTTTTATGGCTTTTTCCAGTTTTTTGATGGAGCCTGTATCATAACATTCAATTTTGTTTTTATTAATAACCACAAGTTTCGATTGGATTAAGTTGTGGGCTGTTACTAGGTCATTCTAGAACATCAATTTTAGTGTCCTTGAACAATTTTTTGACAATTTTTGCTTGACGACATGGTGCACCATCATGCATAAATTTTGTTGTCCGGAGCACAGTCATTGAAATGGGAATTTTGTCCTATAATGCTAAATATTTTACAGCATTCATCGTAGTGTTGTGAGGTAGAAAATATATCCTACCATGACAAAAAAAACTAAAACAACCCCAAACCATGACGCTTGGAGGATGTTTCATAGTCTTGACAGTGTACTTTGGGTCCATCCTATTGGAGCCAATTGGGCGCCGCATCATTTTTGGGCAGCTTCTGAATGTCAAAAATGTTGACTCATCACTAAAGAGCTTTAGCCCAATCATTTGCAGTCCATTTAATATATTTCTTACAAAACTGATTTTTTTTTTTTTGGCGCATTTTCTCATTTAGGAGAGGCTTCCTAGCAGCATGCTCTGATAGTAAGCCAAGTTCTTTCTGAAGTCGATATCGAATTGTGCGCTCAGATACGTCTTGAAGGACATCACAAAGTTCAGATTTTATTTCTTTGGATGTAATTGTTGGTTTTATTAACACCGATTTTTTGCTTTTTATTGGCTGGTGATATTTCTGCCTTTAGGGGATGCTTCAATATTTGGCTGGTGCTGATCCCCAATTTACTGAACTTTGAGCTATGTCTAATTGTTTTGCTATTTGCCTTTGTGATTTGCCACACCTATGTAGAACAATAATAGAACTAATTTTATCACTTTTTAGTTGTTTCTTAGCACCCATTATGAATATTGTAAAAAATAGAGCACTTTTAGTAACCAGAGTCCGAAATTGAGAATTCTAAAAAACTAGCAAAATTTCACGACACGACCACTCACAATGGAAGCACGCAGCACACTGATTAATAATTTATTCAATTCCAATAAAGCAAAGTAAAATGAAAGTTGCTACATGTCGCTAGCTATAGTAGAACTGTTTTTATAGGGAACTGAAATTGGCAAAATATATTGTAAATTTTATTATATCATACTTTGTGTTGGCACTATATATAGTATTATATTATATATATATATATATATATATATATTATATAAGTAGTTTTAAATAGTTTAAAAAGTATAAATTATTAACAATAAAGTTTTATTTGTAAGATGGGATTTTTCAAAGGATTAATTTTCATTTTGCTTTGATAAATACACATTTTGAGTTATATAGCACTTAGAATGTTCACAATAATTTATAAAGCTTGCATTTTAATCAAAATCCCAAATTTTTGTATATAGCTATACATTAATTTTTAATAAATATTTTAAAATGAAGCCGTCATCAACTTATAACTAAATTTTGCTAGACATATGTATAAGGACAAGGTATTTGCTTAATTTGTTTAAAATTTTTAATCATGTACTTCTACAAAGAAAAATTAATTCTTATGAATAAGATTTTGAAAAAAAAAAAATACTCATAAAATATAGGATTATCATATATTGCATATTTTTGATAAATGCATACAATTGACAACCAACTCATCATTGTTCTAGTTAACAGAAAGTTGCTACTTGCTTATTTAATTTTGAATATATGCTGTCTCCACATTTCAAGATTTTTCTCTAAATGTTTGTACATAGCCATAGTCTAAAGTGTGATAGAGCCTTTAAATGGGTTTTTTATCATCGTCTCCAATAACCATTTGGTGAAAAATTTTATGAAATATGAGATGGTGAGGTTAAAACTTCTGTGTTGATCCCCATGCCCTACCTGTGATCAAACATAGATTGTGTGATGAGATCCTGAATCTAATGAGCCAGGAAGGCTAGTGCCGGAGTTTTTTTTTCTGCATTCCTCTCCGTGTTTTGAGGAGGTGCTTCGAATGCGCCTGTCTTGTTCAACTCTCTCTTATGTCTTAACACTAAATACTTTTCTTTAGTCTGGAAGCGCGCATATGTTCAAACGATCCCGAAAAAAAGTAGACGTTCGGGCCTTAAAAAATTACAAAAAAGCTCCCACTTGATTCTAAGTAATTATGGAAACTCTTCTTAACTCTCATTTTGGATCATCTGGAGATCTCATTCCCTTCTTACACTGATCATCCAGTATGGCTTCGACGTTCGAGGTAACTGGTGACATACTTCTATCTAACTGATTTATGGTCTTCTGCTCCTTAGGGACTATGGGTTTATGTCATTACGTTGTGCGGCTTTGAGTATATTCAAGCTTTTGCGGCGATATGGCACGCGTTCGCTACTCTTCGAGCTCCCTTCTTTGGTTTCGCCTTTTCTCTTTGCTTACTCATGTCTAGTTTTCTTCCAGATCGTTCCATTTCACGTTGATGGAAAGTCCTCTTCCTCTTCCTGTTAATTGTGTGTTCCTCAGTTTTTTATCTCAACTTATTTCCTACTTTTCATCAACGTTCTCCTCACTATACTTCTAATTCTGTTCACTCTTACGCCGATCGACCTAACTCTCCATTCTTCTACTTATTTCAATTCTCTCTTTGCATCTAGAAAAGCTCCTTCTTCTATCTGCTTTCTGATTCATATCTGCCAATCGCGATGGGATTTCCCGGTGGTCACCGCAACTTGTATATTTTTTTTTCATACTCTTTAAAAACATCAACTCTTTATATCCCCTCTCAAAAACACTCCCACTTCCATTTTCTTCGACGGCTCTAACGTCTCACCTGTGAAACAAAATATTTTGGTCTCACAATAAACAACAAATTGCTGAAACATATTACAATGTTGCATAGTGGCTCAAAGAGCTGAGACTGTTTCAGGTGGGAATTGTTTCCTCTGAACAGTTACTCCAGTAATATAAGAGCCTTTATTCGCCTTATGGCATACTGATTCTCACATCGGACTCCGCTCCACCCTCTATTGAGATAGGTGAGTCTAAAGCTAAGAACTAATAACGTCTCCGTCTTTCAACTCCCTGCCCTCTATCTACTGCGACTAACGTTGGCGCACTCTCTCTATTTCTAGTAGACACTGGTGCATAGTGCTCGGGAGTGACCTCTCGCTTCACCACCTTGCGTCGCCTCGTATCACAAGGGGTGCCTTGGCTCTCGCATGAGTGTTGCGTGAGTATTGAAAACCCCAAACGTTCGTCATGGTGCCTCTTTCTTTCCAGCTACTTCGGTTCTGTGGAAACTCCTTGCCTTCTTGTTTTTCCAACTGTATTTTAATTTTCCCCTCTTTAAAGCCACGTCTGCCCTACCTGAAAAAGTTGGTTAACTGGTGGGTGGTTTCTATGTTTATCTCTGCCCCCCTCCCCCTTGAAAGGCCGGAGCCGTAGTGTATTTGACTGTATAAAAAAATAATAAAAATATATTATATATATATTATATAATATAGTATATATATATTATATAGTGTATATATATTATTATATTTATATATATTTATAATATAAAATTATATATATTATATTATATATCGATATGATTATATAAGATAATATATATATATATAAAACCAAAACCAAAATTTTATTTTTTTTTGGACTCTGAAAAGTGTGTGGTGCTTACAGTCTCTTTCCTCTCCCACACTATTTTTTTTTCTTTTCTTTACCAGGTCACTGAATTTTTTAGGAAACGCACACGGCAGTCTACCAACCCCAATATATATATATTTATATATACCTATATATAATATATATATATATATATATATAAGTATATATTATATATTATATATAATTATATATATAATATTATATTATAATAATAATATATATAATAATATAATATATTATACTATATTTGTGATAGGGACGACTTAATCGTCATCGTCAGTCTCGCAAAAATCGAGCATATTTTTCAATCTATCGATTCATCGTCACCGGCAAATTCGCGATTATTTGCGAATTAATTTAAGAAATATTTAGAAATTTTGAATAATATTAAAACTCCAATAATAATAATAAAATATAATAATATAATAGTAATATATTATATACTATTATATATATATATATATAATATATATATTATATTAATTAATATATATAGTATATTTTATATATATTATATTATTCATTAGTGATGGACGATTATGAAATTTTTCCGATGACGATGACGATTAAGCAGAAATTGACGATAACGATGACGATTAATGAAAAAAACTTTTAAATTTCTCTCTCTCTCTCTCTTCTCTTCTCATAGTTTTATATTATTATATTATATATTATATATATATAATTATATATTATAATATATTTATAGTATATATATATATAATATATATATTATATATATACATATATATATATATATATAATATTAATATTAAGCTATAGACAGGAGGTCAGAGGTTTCAACCTCCGAAATTATTTTAGCATCAAAATTGTTTGATCTTAATCTCAATAATAATAATAAAAATATAATAATAATAAATAAAATATAATAATAATAATATAACAACAAAACACAACACAACAACAACAACACAACAACAATAATAATAATAAATAGTTAATCAATGAAAATGATTTATTAAATGGAAATGAGGAAAATGTTTGTGTCCGTTAACGACTTATCTAGGTCAAGTGCTGTTCTCCATACAGTATAAAATATTTAGAACCAGAGGAACTTTAAATGTAGGTTTCCAACTTTGCAGATATAGCAAATTGGCTACTCAGTAAGAGATTAAATTATGTTGTATAAAGATTAAAATAGGAGGAGCTGTAATCGTTAGGATGAGCAGTTTCATTCCTTCTTCGATAAAATTTTTCTTTCCTCATTCATTCCTTCTAAAACTAAATATTTCTTTCCATAATCATGTATGCGATCGTACTTATTCTTCTGCCATCAGCTAGAGACCGTGCTATCGAGTGTGAAAAATTCTCGTTCCTATCACTCTCGCTATTTCATTCAGCTAGAAATCTTAGGGATGCTTTCGACGAAGCAAACTGCTTTCATCAAAGAAAGTGCCTAACTCTTGGTCTCCTTTACTGACAAATCTTTCATCTCTACACTTCTGAATCTGCCTTTCTCCGCTTATTTGATCTGATCAATTTGTGTTGCTATTCTGAACTGAAAGCTAATCTTCGGCCCCTACTCAACAATATTCCTATGTCTCAATATAGCACTTTCCCTCCTTCAGTGTGGAAAGTTGTACACATGTCCAACTATTCCGAAAAAAGGAAGCGCTCTGATGATCCTCCTAACTATCGCCCTGTAGCTCCACTTGTATTCTATCTAGAATCTTTTGAAACCCTTCTGAACTCACTTCTTAGATTCATCTGAAATCACTCCGATCGCCAGTACGGCTTCGCTGCACGAGTCCTACATGCGAATAACATTCCTATCAACGATTTGTTTGTCGCTCTTAGAACTACGGGAGACTTGGGTGGTGGCACTGGACATACCAAAGCATTTGACTAGTAATGGAACGCTCACTTCTCCAAGCTCCCCTCCCTTGGGCTTCCTCCTTCTCTTTGCTTACTTATATCTTAAGGCTTTCTTTCCAAATGCCTCAAATCGGCTGTTGTTATGGGGGCAACTTCTTCTTTTCTGTCAATAGTGTGTTTCCTACAGTGTCTTATTCCCTACTTTATTCCTACTTTTTCATTAATGAACTTCTCACCTACACTTAACCTTCACTCGTATTCCGAATGACTCGAGCCTTATCTTATTAACTCATACAATTCTACTCCATTTTACTCATGAATTGCCTCTCTCTTAAATCTTTCGATATATATTCGCTGATGGTAAAATAACTTGTATCATTACAATTCTTTAAAACCCAACTTATACAAATCTCCTTCTCCAAAAATACCTTCTACTTTCCTGTCTCTTTACGACGGTTCTGTCTCTCTCATGTTGACCAATGAAACAATCCTTGGCCTACATGCAAAAAAATGTCTATGGAAACCTTACTTCACAATGGTTGCTAGGCGCTTCAAAGACTGGAAGTTTCTGTTTAGACTGATTGAGAATTCCTCCTTTTTTCAGTTGCTCCCGCTATACAAAGTCCCATCCGCCCAATGATATGAGTACTGAGCTCAATCTGGGGGGGGGCTCGGGATTTCACTGGCTTTTGGACAGGTCGAGTCAACGGCAAAAGCTTATATAAACTGTTCTGCACTTCCAGTTCACTTGACCCTCTAATCTTTGCAAGGCGATGTTGGTTCTTTATCTCTATCCATAGTACCGCCAGCGGCAGGTGTTCGAGGAACTTATCACTCGCGTACCCACCACCTTTGTACGACGCCTTCGTAGCACAATAGGTGTTGTATCTTCGCTCACCGAGTATTGTTGATGCGATTGTAAACTCCCAGGCTGTGGCTGTGGATGCTTCTTCTTTCCCACCACTCTCTGTTTTTGTGGATTCTCTTCCATTCTTCTGTATTTCCTAACTGAATTTAATCCTCCCACTTTAAACTGCGTCTGTTGCTCATATGCTTAATTTTGCCCATAGAGGGTGAAACTTTTGAGTAATAACCCACTCCTCTGAATGCTCTGCCCGTGACGGGTGTCACAAGTTGAAAAAAAATCTTGACATGGCAAGATATGTGGAAATGAAACATGAATACTCTATTTCCACCATCCAAATCATTCAGATATCCCAGAAATCGTACTTCTTTCTTCAACATACCTCAGCATATCATAGTCGCAACCACACAATTATTATCTTTCAAACTAAATCTTTAAACCTTGACTTCTATACTCTCACACACAAAAATATCCTACCAATAGACTCATCTATCACAACTCACTCAAATAGAATTGCAAATCCTCTCTACTCCCCCTCTCATTCCTTCCACACGCAAACACAAACACATTTCACACCACACACATCATTTTCATCTTTTCCTTCATCTTTGTATTCAGTCACACGAGCAAATCAAATTTGCCCTTTCTATAATACATCCATCACTCTCTCTCATCTTCCTAACATTATCTTCTGACCATTCACATACAGAATACGATTCATACTTTCGCCGAAGGATGAAGGCTTACTGCGATCACGCCTTTCCGAGGCATGCATTAGCATTCCTGGCAAAAAGATAAGGGTAGTAAGCAGCCCAACCTAACTCCACCGCCCATTAGTCGCCTCTACGACACGCAGACATACATGTGGGCAATTTTTTCCCCTACAGTATGGATTATAAGGAATAGGGATGTCTGTATAAGGTGTCTAGAAGAGGGGTGTGAATAATAGATGTGTATTATGATATGTTGTCTGGAGACTGAGTGTGGATATAACGCATAAACAGAGAGGCGAACATTAGGGCACTGAAGTACAATACATACCAATAAGCCAAAATGGTATATATATATATATATAAATAATATAATATATATAGATAATATATACTATATATAATAGTTGATATATTATATATATATAATATATATATAGAATAATATTTATATATATAATATATTTATATAATATATTATATATATATATATATATATTATATATATTATATATATATTAAATATTATTATTATATTATTATATTATTATTATTAATTATTATTATTATTATATATTATGAAGTTTTTATACTTATTCAAAATTCTTAATATTTGTTCATTAATCGGCAAATAAATCGGCGAAAATTTGACGAATGACATATGACGATGGAAAAAAATTATGCCGATTTTGCCGAATGACGAGACGATTAATATAACCACAATCTAATAATATATATATTATATAATATATATATATAAGTATATATATATAGTATATAAATATATACTATATAATTAACTATATATATTTTACTTTATATTATTATATACCATATTAATATATATATATATATATTATATATATATATATATATATAAATATATTTTTAATTATTAATATTAGTATATATATATATATAATATATAAATATATATATATATATATATATATATACTAATATATATATATATAATATATATATATATAATTATATATATATATAATATTTATATAGCCTATATTACCATTTTGTTATGGATGTACTGACATTCCAGTGCCACTATCCCATATGGTTCGCCTTCTGTTATGCGTTCATATCCCACTCCTCCAGACAACATTTCATATACACATACTTATATCACACCCCTCTTCTAGACAACATCTTACCGACATCCCTATCCCTTATATCTAATATGTGAAGCGAGAAAAAAGTCCACATTGTATGTCCTGCGTGTTCGTAGAAGGCTACTAAGGGACGGTGGTAGTTAAGTTGGCCTGCCACTACCACTTATCTTTTGCAGGAATGCTAATGAATGCCTCGAGAAGTCCTGATCGCAGTAAGCCCCTTCTATCTTCTGCGAAAAACTGTATGAATCGTATCTGTATATGAAAGGTCAGAGGAATAAATGTTGGAGGAATGAGGAGAGAGTGCATGGATGTATTTAGAAAAGGAAAATTGATTTGCTCGCTGTGACTGAAACAAAGTGAAAGGAAACGGTGAAAATCAGAGTGTGTGGTGTGAAAGTGTATTGTATGCGTGGAAAGTTAATGAGAAGGGATAGAAGATTTGCAATCTGATGAGGGTAGAATTGTTGGTAGAGAGCTATGTTAGATTTTATGTGTGGTGAGTACTAGAGTCTAAAGGATTAAATTTAAGTTTGAAAAAGGTCAAAATTTGTGTGGTTATGACATATGATCCATCTGAGAGTAATGTTGAGAATAGTGAGACTTTCTGGGATAA